>JAATLQ010037715.1:40260-62057 GCA_013421005.1 Heliconius erato x Heliconius himera | reverse complement strand
TTATATATAATTGTTATATAATATTGAACCTAAACCTAACTAAATCTAACTTAACCTACGACTTAATTACTCCACGATGGAATAATAAGTGTGGGAACGGAAGAAATTCCTTTCCCACCGGCGCTGTTCACCCGATCTTCTCCTTTGTCAGCGTTTTCGGGCGCTCGGCCGCCTATCAGACGGACACATTATAATATTAAATAAGTTTTCCGCCTGTGACACCGAGCGCTATATAACACTCCCATACATATATAGGGATATAACAATATAATTGACATGTTTTATTCCGTAGCCGAGCAGAGCGGCTGCTGGGTGCGCGAGAGCAGCGGGTGGCGCGCGGAGAGCGGCGGGGGCGGCGGCGGCGGCGGCGGGGGCGGCGAGGCGCGCCTGTCGGGGCTGCTGGCCGACGTGCTGGCGGGCAGCGCGCGCCGCGCCCCCATGCGCCGCGCGCTGCTGCAGCACCTGCTGCACTACGCGCGCAAGCTGCTCGCGCTGCCGCTGAGCCCGGGGGGCGCCGCCGCCAACCAGACGGTGAGCCCCAGTCTACGCGACTAAAATACTAACACAGATAAAACTCATTTTTCATGATAAACAAAATAACATATTAAAAATATAGTAACAAAAAGAAACAGACGATCAACCTACAGAACTCATTTAAAATTAAAAAATACGTGATATTTAAATTCTCTGGTAGCCAAAACGCAGTGTTGAGTTCCGCGATCCAATACACAATGTTTGAAAAATCTCATATGTATATATGTTGTAAACTAAATATTACATTTTATCATTTGAGCAGCCTCCAAGTCCTGGCTCAGGCGATACATCTCAAACGGACGAAAGCAAAGCTCAAAACAATGCTGCACAAGAAGGCACTAACCTTGACGATGAGAAGAAACAGCAAGCCACAAAAGCGTATTGTCTTGCAGACGCAGGTATTTTTTTTTATTATTTCATATATCACACTTTATTATCATATTAAATGGTACAAGCTTCAATTCCCTACTTTTCATGCTATCGTCGATTTCATAGCTACAAAAGCTATAATTAATATAGTGATAGCTATAAATTATTATCAATCAAAAATATATATTATCCACGTATTCTACTCTACTATATTGTATAAATTATAATATTAAGTAAGACAAGCCGCGTTAACTGTATTATTAATAAACTAATATATATATTGTTTTTTCAGTTCTTGAGGAAGGTGACATCATGTTGAAGTTTTATGAAACATTATCGATGTGTAATGGAATGAACACTCTCGTGCTAAATACAGGTATGGCCTAAAATCTAAATAAGCTATGAGTTTTAATAACAACTGGTACTCTTAAATACCTTCTCTATATTATACTATTTATTTTTCTCCACTCTATTTCAAAGACAAACGTTATTGTTACTAATAAATAACTGTGAATTTATAAATTATTGATTTGAATAAAAATCCCGCTTTTTCACTTCTAAGTGAGCTAACTTTCATGAACTTGTAATAAATTATTTGACATTAAAAAAAAACAGAATTTCCTATATGAATAAAATTATTTGTGAGGCCAATCGTGGTGCAGGGGGAGAAAGTGTGACTGTGAAATCGACTGGTTGTGAGTTCGATCCCTACTTGAGAAGATGAAAGGTTTATTTAAATTTATTTTTCCATTTCTTCTCTCTGGAGTCGAGACAAAGCGCGTTGTTGAGTTCAACACGCAATGTCTTCAGAATTCAACGGAAAGTGGGGAACGGTGTGTTTTAACACTAGGTTCACCCTGCTTACCCTCCTGTATGGGGAATACAGAGTAATATAAAAAAAAAACAAAATTATTTGACTTTTGAATTTTATGTTTACACATTTAGGTGTATCGGGCGAGTGCACGACAGAACAGTGGTCCCTCAAAGAAGAAGTATTTTGGCTTGTAGCCCAGTTGCCTACACTGGCATCCAATCCAGCAGAAATGTTAACCAGTCTTTTAACTTATCTTAGTAAGTTGATATCTATTTATTGTTAATAAATTAGTGTCTGTGTTTGGATTGCTACTGCAAGCAAAACATACATAAACAAAATAACAGATTATCTCATTTTTATTACTGTTTTCCCTTCAAAGTGGTATTTTATTAATATTATAAATGATTGCAGATAGAGACGATATGGTAAAATTATCCCAAGGCATGCAATATTTAGTTGTGCGTGTACTGGAAAAACAAGAGATTCTCACCGCATTCATACAAACTGGCGGACTTGAACTGGTTCTTGAGAAGCTCACTGCTTGCCATCAGGTAATATTGATTTTAAAAAAATATCTTATAATTTTTTTGTTTATTTATAATACTAATAATCACAAATGATTATTACAATTATTTTTAATGAACTAATTTAAAAAATAAACTATTTTAGGCTGGTCCAAGTAGCAACCATGGCCTGGTGTCATCCCTTATGAATCACTTGAAGCTACCGCCGCAGCTCATCAACCTGTCCACGCCCGCAAGTAGTGGCAATAAGAAGTCTCAACCACCAAACTTAGAAACTACCAATGGCTTAATCAACATTGCACCCCTTTGTAAGTGTAAAAAAGTATAAATTTAAATATAAGAAGAATTAATTGAGGCTGTTGTGGAACAGCGGTAAAGCATCAGCTGTAAACGCGACTATTCTATTCTCACTCCGTGGATCAATTATTTTAATTTCTTTGCGTGATAAAAAGATAAAGCGCGGCGTTAAATTTCGCCAATAAATCAAATCAGCTTCCCGCACACAGCAGGCAGAGGGAACCTAGTGTTAATACACTCCGATCCCCACTTTACGCCGAGTTCTGGAGGCATTGCGTGTTGAGTGGTGAAACTCAACCCCGCACTTTGCCTCGACACTTGAGCGAAGATATGAAATTATAAATGTAAATAAATATTTTATTTTCTTGAGTGGGGATCGAACCTTTGTGCCCCTGCGCTATGACTGGCTTCAAACTTCGCCAATAGACATACAATATCTTGATAATTGGGCGGAAAGTGAATAATGGAGTCTTTATTTTCTCCTCGTCTATCAAACTAACTGTATGCGGGAAGTGAAACTCAAAATACCTACAAAAGAAAAAAAAAGAAAGAATAATAATAATAATAATGTGGTCTTCAGGCACGGTGTCGTGCGGCAACCCGACGGCGCAGACGGCGGACGTGCTGCTGGGCGGCGGCGGCGGCGGCGGCGCGTGCGCGGCGCGGCGCGTGCGCGCGGCGGCCTGGTCCTACCACTTCTTCAGCGCCGACGACGCCTCGCTCGCGCTCACGCTCACGCTGCCCTACGCCGCCACGCTGCACGAGGTGCACCTGCAGCCGCACCTCACCAGCCTTGCCAGTTTGTATTTTTATTCACCGTATTTTTCGAATAGAACAAAATATGAAACAGAATTGCTTTTCAGCATGTTCGTGTCTAAACTCAGCTACATATTTCAATGAGTTTGTCATAAATAGACACTTATTTAAAGAAACATTTATATGCATTATATGTGCCTATATAAAATCATTAATTTTTTTGGTGCTTTTAGTACAAAAGGAGAGATAAACAAAATAGAAATTATTGTAGAAAATCCGGGCAAAGTAAAGCGAGCCAGCCGAGTACTATTTTGTTCATAAATAAACATATGAGAGTGTGTGTTGCAGCGTGCCCGGGCGCAGTGGGCGTGGAGGCGGGCTGCGGGGGCACGGTGGTGCCGCTGGGCGCGCCGCAGAGCACGACCGGCATGACGTTCATCCGCCTGGCGCTGGCGCGGCCGCTTGTGGTTACCACGGTCACGCTGCGCCTCTACAAGCCGCGCGACAGCTCCAACATGGGCCTGCTGCAGTTGCGCCTTCTCGCCGCGCCCGCCTTCTCCTCGCCCACCGACACGCATCTCGCGGCGCAGGAGAATCACGAGTGAGTGATGTTTTAATTAAGTGATTGACTTAAACGATACATGTTTTGTGCGCTTGCTATTGGGCACAAAATACTGCAATTAAAGTAACGGTTTTAAAGAAACTTACATATTTTATAAAAGAAATAAAAGTACAAAAGTAGGTATGTTAAAAATAAAAAATATTATTTCTATTATAGAAACCGTTGGGCCCGCGTGCTGCGGTCGTGCACGCGCGCGCGCCTGGAGGAGGCGCACTGGGCGCAGATGGGCGGCGCGGGCGCGGTGGGCGCGCTGTGCGCGTGCGTGCTGGCGGGCGGCGCGCAGGCGCAGCACGCGCACCACGTGCTGCTCGTGACGGCGCGCTCCTCGCCGCCGCTGCGCGCGCCCCTGCTCACCGCGCTGCTGCAGATGGACGCGCACGCGCATACGCATGGTCATTATATATTATGTTATATTACTTTTTTTCTTGTAATTGTAAAATATTATTTTTAGCATCCCATTGGCAGAAATGTAAGAAGTGAATTTATATTAGACTAGTCATATAACAAAATGTAACACATCCCACAGCGTTCCAACACTCGCGCGGCTCGGTGGCGGTGAGCAGCGGCAGCCTGAGCGGCCTGTGCTCTCTGGCGATGGCGCTGTGCCGCTGGTGCTCGCAAGGCTGCGCGCAGGCGTACGTGGCGTGGCTGGCAGCCGCAGCGGAGCGCGCCCTACGAGACGCACATGAGCCTTCTGCTGCTCTTGTACACACATTGGCCACGGTTTGTATAATATTTTATTTATATTAGTTTTTTTCTTTTTCATGGTGTATGTGTATTGACTTATTTATATTATTTTTTGCCGAAAGTATTGTTAGTTGTTAAACTATGCTAAATGCGGGATACAGCGCGAACCTGATTTGATTTTTATAATCTCCCTTTACAAATGCTAAAATTATCAAAAGTCTGTAATAAGCATCTATATTTATTAATATAATGCCATTTTATTTTGACCATTTTTAGATACTTTGGATTTTGAAACAAGATAACATTTTAGAAGATTTGGAAGAACTTATAACGGATGATTTATTTGAACTAATATACACATGGGTGAAGGATGTACCAGAGAGCAATTTGCTTAAGAAATCTTTAGATGCAGGTAATAAAAATTAGCATGAAAAGTACAGTCAATCTGGTTAACTTTCACAGTAAGACCTCTGAACTAGTTTCAATTATTTCCGTATGATACAATAATATTGACTATCTGACATTTAAAAAAAATAATCATGATGATGTTGTATCTACATTAGAAAATATGTAGTATACGAATACCAAACGCTCTTAGACTGATCCTCCATTTTTTTGTAATATAAGACAAAACTGCGGAATGAGTTGTATTACATCAGTTACATTCATTATTTAATAAAATCATGAACCAATGTTACGTAGATTAAAAAGAAGAATAATTATGGCTACCTTTATATGAATGGTTGTAAGTGTCAAACTTACTCATTTCATGAGGGTATCTTTGACGGACTACAAAATTCATATTTTCTTCTATACTGATGATGTATTTTAATAGGTTTATGTAAATGTCAATAGGTGTTAAGTGATATGAGGGCTCTGATAAAACAGAAAGACTTGCAATGTGCTTTAAATTTTAAAGTAGTTTTAGTGTAAAATATATTAAAATATCTGTCAAAGTTACCCAGATTGGTTGTAAAACGTATTAAATAAAATGAATTTTAATAGTCTATATATACAATATTTAATCAATTGTTTTCAGTGTTATGCTCAATGTGTTACATACGACCAGAATTATTTAGATTTTTATTAGAGCAAATGGAAATACCTATGGATTCCGATGTCAGGTAAAAACATCTTCTTTTATTTTAACCTTATAATAATAAGAGATTATTTATTTTAAAAATAAAATATATATGTAATTATAAAGTATTTACAAACAATGGTGCTGGCAATTTTATTTGATCATTACCATCGTTACATTATTATCGTCCATTTTTGATGTAGACTAATAGTGGCGTGTTATTTATTTCGATTGCTTCCATTGGTTGAAAATCACTTTGCATATATCATTATCTAACCTACCTAGAGAATATCTCGCGTTATAGTATCTGTGACATATGTGCTTAGCATTTATTTATCTATTGAAAAAATTATTACATCAACATATGATTTACTGAACATTAAAAGAAGCGTACAATATATAGTCGTTGCCGTGACGCGTTTGTTGCAGCATGGAGAGCGTGACGGACGACACGAAGGTGTGCCGGCCGGCGGGGGGTGCGCGCGCGTGGCAGGGCGGCGCCGTGGTGGCGCGCCTGCGCGGCTGGCAGCTGCGCACCGTGGCCGCCGCCGCGCTGTCGCCCGCCGCCACGCAGGCGCTGCTGGCCTGCCCGCTGCCCGCCGCGCTCGTGCGCGCGCTCGCAGGTCACTATACTTTATACTCCACACGAACCAAACAACAAGCCGTGCTGATTGGCAGAGCTCGACGTTGCGCTTTAAAGAAATACAAAATCATTTATATATAGTCATTTATCTTAATGAGAATAGAACTTGTACCTTATAATATTGTTAATTCTGTGTTGCGTTGATTGAAAGCACAATTAAATATTACTCTGGTTACAGATTTTAGTGAAGCCAAGCTGGAAACTATAATAGAACAAACTGACTCTGAAGAAGATGTTCACATGACCGATTCACAGAGCAGAGATGGGCGTCTTAAAGGTTCTTATATTATATAATAACGTATTTCAAACGTATTAGCTTAAATTGCAAACGTTCTGTGAGGTTAAATTTCATAAACAAAATTATACGTCTTCTACAATATTTTTCGATTCTGATTGTCAAATCCTGCCTTCCTCCTACCATTAATTACGGCGCTTGGAAGGGTCTGCCTTGCGGCTCAACTTACTCCTCTTTGCACGGTTGTCAACATCCTCAGTATTTAGATCATTGGCTCTCATATCCTGCATCTCGACACCATCAGCGGTTCCTCGGGCATCTAAGAATTCTCACTCCAGGCACTGATATAGCAAGAAGGCGCTTGCATAACTTGGCTACCTCGAATGAATGTGTTACGTATGCGGTCAGATCGCGTTACGCCGCACATCTACCTCAGCATCTTCAACTCTATTGATGTGAAGTGTTTGAGTGTGCCGAGATAGTGCTGGGCAGCATTCGCTGCCGTGTAAAAGAACCAGTCGAATGATGCTCTTGTATATCAGCCCCTTAAGTCTGGGCGGTTTTCTGTGATCGCAGACGACACAAGTGACCTCCCGCTATTTGGCCTACTTACCCAACCATAGACATCATAATTGTCAATCTATCTTAACTTTTCCAACTTAACGATTAGCAGGACCTACATATATGGATAGTGCTCGAGTCCAGGCTCCCGCAGGCCATTTTGCTCTTCGATACATTTAGTTTAAGACCGCCCTTCCTAGAGGTTCACTTTCACACTCTAGCATTAGTCGATTCTCGGTCAATAACTGCTATTTCATCGACATATATCGTCAAGAATAGACTAAGAGTCGAGCCCTGGTGAACCCATCCATACTGAGTCCTTATTTCAATCCCTATTGTGAATAATCTTTAAATAGCGGAAAATTTATTAAAATCTCGCTACAGATATGTTTACAAAATAAATAAGTTGTAACAGGCGTATACAAATGTTAAACGTTATTTTATAAGAACATAGAACTGTTTCCAAGAGCGCTACGTTCAAATTTTTATACGTTTTCTAAAATATATTAGCGACATTAACGATGTTTGGTACATTTCAGATTTACCTTCAATGCAAAGTATTTGCGAAATGGTAGAGTGGGCGCGTCTGGTGTGCGCCGAGCGTCGCGTTAAGGAGTGGTTAGGGGCCGCCGGTAATATCTTTTGGAGGCCACTGTTGCGGCTGCTGTGTCACCCTCGACAGAACTGCAGGTTTGTTCACTTACTACCATATAAGTAATTTACATTGTAAAGCAAATTTATCATTTTGTTTTGTTTTTAGTACTTGGCAAGAGAATGCTCAATTTGCATTGCTAGAAGAAAATACAATAAGGCTCTTCTCAGAATTAACAGCGTGTCATAACGTCAATCAGAAACTTTTCGCATCTACACTTCACAGTATTCTGGAGTCAATGCCCATTACAGGTGAGTTATTGTTAGATTAGATTTTTTTTTATAATCTGTACGATGCAAGTGTGAAAAGCATTTTGTAAATCATTCGTTGTTTCATATTTTATTTATTAATTTACTTCGCATAAGTTCATCCATGTAATTGTGCTTGTGATATACACGCGGTTACATTATAGAGTTATGTTTGTTATTTTAATTTATTTTATCAATTTTGTCAATAGATAACATACATCGGGTTAATAGTGTATTAGGTTAACAATAACTGATACATAGTCTAAGTGAGAATTAATTTTAAACTGTTATTTAAATACTAAAGGAAAATATTTATATTTATTATATATTATAAGCTTATAAAACTATTTCATTCTTGCATATATTTGTGTCAACTTTTTTTGTGGAATAAAATTTTGATGTAGTCCAATTTGAATGATTGGTTTAATTGACTAAAACGAAGCGAGCGAATGAAATTTAACAAAAAATTGAATAGATATAACATGTGATATAATATGTAGAACGTTGCGTCAACAGGTCCGGAGGGGCTGTCGGGCTTCACGCGCGCGCTGATCCTGCGGCTGGTGCTGTCGGGCGAGCGCGCGGCGGTGGCGCTGCGCTGGGCGTCGGGCGGCGCGAGCGCGTGCGCGCCGCCGCTGCTGGGCGCGCCGCCGCACCCCGGCGCCGTCGCGCACGCCACGCTCAGCCTGCCGCTGCACACCACCGTGCGCGCGCTGCTCACCGACCACCGCCCGCCCGGTACTCTATCTCATTTAAAGACAAATCCTTCTTTTATTATAAGGGGCACAAGGGTGTGACTGTAACGCGACGGCTGTGGGTTCGATTCCCACTCGAGGAAAGGAAATATTTTTTTAAATTTATATTTCCATTTCTTCGCTCTGGTGTCGAGGCAAAGAGCGTCACTCAACACGCAATGCCTCCAAAAATTCAGCGGAAAGTGGGAAACGGAGCGTCTTAACACTAGTTTCCCTCTGCCTACCATGCTCAGTGATTTATTTTTATTATAAGATACATGGAAATAATTTTTAATATTATTCTCAAATCAACCATTTATTTGGTTGATTTTGAGAATTGACCTTTTATTTACTTAATCAATTTTACTTCCTATTTTTCTATTATAGCACCATTAATAGATGAAGCGAATCGTCTATCGAGCGGCAGTTCCGGTTCGGGCTCCGGTAACGGGTCTGGCGCGGTGTTGCGCAGTGCCTCCGACACCGCCATACTGTCCGTGGCCGAGGCCTGGGAGCTGTCCCTCGCCGCCGCTAGTGCGTCTAAGGACAAGCGAGTCAAAGATGTTAAGAATACCTCACTTAAACAGCAATGCATTAAGAAAAGGCAGTCGAAGACAAACAGTGACAGTTCTACCGCATCTGGGAACGATGGTTAGTTAGATTTATTATATTTTTTCTCCTTCCATAATCTAACTTTGTTATTTCTGTTCTATAAAGAGTATTCTAATTCATTTTTTAAAAAATGTTCTTTTGATATTTTCGCAGAAGTAATTGAAACTACGATACGTGTGAAAGTCGACGGTATCGAAGGTTACATTCCACCGTCGACGACGCTGGCGCAGCTCAATGCAGCTGTGCCTCATGTTTTTGGACCTCATCTTACGCTCAATCTGTACATAAATACTCACGGGGGTAAGTGTATTTAGTTATATTTTTATATTTATAATCAAAAATAAACGTTAATTATACACTACGTGGTTATACTACATGGTTTATATTTTCGAGAGATTGAGCTGTGCGAGGGAAAGGGGGTGAATTAATATTACGTTTCTTCTTCTTATTTAAGAATTGAATAAATAATAACTAGTGCTGATTATATATTGTTACTTATTTTTTATTAATTAAACTGGAAGTGGGAATGGATCTATAGTACTGTTTTTATATATTTTTTTGACAAATTATATACAAAATATTACTTTCTTATAATAACAAATAGTAATGAAAAAATAATCAAAAAAATATTTTTTGTCGTGCAGACATAAAGTTAATGTTTTCATGTGTTTTGACAATAGAAGCTTGGAAAGGTCCCCTATGGAAAGGTGTGAAAAGCACCGATGCGGGTAGCTGTACGGGTAACGTCGTGCTACGCGAGTTCGGCGCGTGCGGCGGCCTGGCGCTGGTGGCGGCGCGCCTGCCGCGCCCGCACGTCGCGCCCGCGCCGCCGCCCGCGCCGCCCCACCACCACGACCTCGACTGGGTCAAGCTGGATGACGCCTACGAGGTGACCATTGTTATTGTTCTATATGCGTATGTAATACATATCATTTTCCTCATGAATCGTTTCTTATATAAAGACATCATTATTGTGGTTTGGATAACCATTTTATTTTATCGTATATTATGCAATATGGATTCTTCATTTGTTATTAATCATTTTATTAGTTTCATCAAGACTAATGTAGAGGATCTGGTTCCACCAACACGCAATAAGTTTGTTGTGGGCGGAACACGGACAATAATTTATTAAATTTCTATTACGACAAACAGGAAATGGTAGAGCTGGGCGTGACGTCCGCCGGCAACGCGTCAACAGGTGGCGGCGGCGGCGGCGCGGGCGCGGAGGAGGCGGGCGTGGCGGGCGTGCCGGCGCACGCGCTGGTGGCGCTGGCGCTGCTGCTCAAGCTGCCGGGCTACGCCGCCGCGCTGCTGGACGAGGGCGCGCGCGCCGTGCACCTGCTGCGCCTGCTGCTGGGCGTGGCGCACGACGAGGAAGGACGTTAGTCGTTTTTATATATAACTATTATATTTACACTTCATCAACTTTATAAAAATATAAATTTACGGAAAACTGACTTTGCTTTTAAATAAACTAAAGGACGAATTGACGCTCCTCCATCTGCGTTTCTAAATCTATATATTTCTTAATTAATATATGAACTAAAAAGTTTGTACCCTTTTTATATAAATTATGCGGATGGAAGAAAGTATGACATTTGGAATAATTATAGTTTATCAGCGCTCCTTTTACGGAAACAGCATATAGGGTAAAATATTTTAAACCCATACCTAAACGAATTAATCAAGAAACCTCAACAGCTTAGATGTAGGATTTTTTTCATTTCACGATGTTTATCCATACCTGTATTTGGTGTGACGCAGTTATGCATAAATATCAATAACGTAAACACATATGTACATACATTTCAGAATGAAGCGTATGCGGCGTTTATGTTGCGTGCGTTGTTCTTGACAAATGGAGTTTTATATTACAATAAAAATTTTATTATTTATTTTGTTTGAAAAATTCACTTCTTTATTTTTAGGAAAAAAAATTGTATTAAGCTTTTATAGAGTAGTTACAACTGTGGTTTTATTTAAAGTGGTGCTGACACTTCCACCCTACATACGCGTCAACGGGTCCTCTAGCAAGCTATAAATATGCAAAATTTATATACTCTTCTGTTGGCATAATTTTCGTAAAGGGGAATGGTACAATTATAATATTAATTTAAATATACAAATAACAACTGCTACAACTTAGTAACAAACAACAAGTACATTTATAATTAACAAATACCTTCCAATATCAGGTAACATAGTAGTAAGCGGCACCAGCCCCGGCCCCGGGTCGAGCAGCAAGGGCAGCGCGTCGCTGGGCACGCTGCCGTTCCGCGTGGTGGGCGCGCTGCTGGAGGCGGCGCCGCGCGCGTCGCCGGCGGGCCGCGCGCTGCGCCTGGCGCTGCTGCAGCTGGGCGCCGTGCGCCTGGTGCTCGCGTGCCTGGCGGTGTTCACGCATCACAAGCCGGCTAGCGCGCAGGTCATTTTTTAATGCTTATATTTTATTTTATCCTGTATGTAACATATATACGGTTTTTACGGTAGCCAGAAAGATCCTAGTGTTAAGATTTTTTATATGGCAATAAAATATACTTTACTATACTTTTTTTTGGCAATAAATTACTTGTATTTTTTCACTTTCGTAACTTTACATAGGGACCATTGAAATTATGTATGTTAATTAAAAAATCAAAACAGCAGAATAGTCAAAATTCAAACGGGTCAGGCAAGGAGGAAAAGTCGCAGTTGTACTGGGCGAAAGGCACGGGCTTCGGCACCGGCTCCACGCAGCAGTCGTGGAACGTGGAGCAAGCGCTGGTGAGACAGCGTATCGAAGAGGAACACGTTACCGTGCTCTTGCAGGTTAATAATGCACTTTTTACGTTTTTTTCTTGATTCGAAAGATTGACAGAGGGAACCTAATGATAAGAAACACAGTTACCCACTTTCAACCTAATATTATTGTCAGTACTTGTTAAATGGAGGTCACTCTTAGTCCAGTTTTGTATAACAATTCGGAGTAATGAAAATATATATTATTTAATTTCCTCGAGTTTAAATTGGACTCCTAATTACACACTTTTTCACAGTTAGACCGTCTCAATGCGACATCCTCAAGTTATTTTTTTTACACATTTTATTGTATGTACACAAATTGAAATCCGCTTCTTCGTTTTTATAAACTATAAATTGTTAAATTATTTTTTTACCCAGTCCTTGTAAAATGTCGACAAAACATGCCAAATTGTTGTATTCGTCAGCCAATTTCAGCTGAAACGCTAATTAATATCAAAATTAAAAAGTTATTGAAATAATTAATTTGGAATAGCTTGCTTACTCATCTTTTTCCATTATAGGTTCTCGTGTCATATATGAATCCGGGTGAGAAATGGCCGCCAGAAGAAGGCTCGCAGGAGGAGGACGAGCCCGAGGAGACTGAAGAAGGAGACGCTCACGACTTACCGGCCGAGTTCATAGATCTCGTCGCTGGCAGCTCCCTTGTGCCTGCCATTTGCTCCTACTTGAGGAACGATTCAGGTATGATAATTATTGGTTTGGATAAGTTTTAAAAAGATTTTAAGGATTAGCATTTTTATTACTTATAACGAATATTTATAAAAATACGTATAATTTTTTTAGCGCAGCGGGATTTTAAACCGCGCCTCTTTGGAAACCGTCTTAGCGCTCTGACCAACTGTGCCATACGTTCTCATCGAGCTACGTCGAAATTCTTATACGCCAATAAGCCATAAGTTCAAAGAACGTATGGCTTAGTGGTAAGAGCGCCTGGTCGGTTTCCAGAAAGCGCGGGTTCGAGTCCCGCTATTTTCAAATTTGTATACGTTTCCTAAATAAGTAATATATATTTTTATTTATTCACTCCAAGAAAATATTTCTTTAGTTTGACCCTAAACAATAAAATAACGCAAAATTTATGACTATTATATCTTTGAACGGACAAGTGTGACAGCAAAGCTCTCAAACCAAAAGTTGTTCCTATCGAAATAACCTATCCAATGACATACATCTTATTACTATTGGAGGGTGGTCCTAGGATACATACATTTTTGCCCATTGTCCTTTGTTAGTATTATAATATAAGTTGTGTATATAAATATTCAGAGAAATTATTTCTTACAAATGTTTTTCGTGGTTATTATATTAGTTGTTTGTTGCACAGTGTTGGACATGTCCCGCCACATCCCGCTGTACGTGTGCGTGCTGCGGGCGGTGCGCGCGCTGCGGGCGCTGCGCTGCCGCCGCCTCTCGCCCGCACTGCGCGCGCTGCCGCGCCTGCTGGCCAGCATGAGCCGCACCACCAACTCCTATGCCACCAAGCTCAGGTATACAACCAATCCACGTCAGCTACTTTGAATTGCAAGCAAACTTAAAGCAAGACTTTAAAATGTAAAATGGAAAACTACGATACTTTACGTTCATGTAGGAATTTAGAGAAATCTCCTTGACGGAGGAAATTCCCCCTACGGAGTGTAGGAGCGAATTATATGAATTTTAATCAACCTTCCTAATTCCAATAGTTTCGTCTACGCGTTATCTGTCAGTCATTCAGTATGAATAGAAACTTATTTATTATATAAATAATAAGCAGTGGATATCTTTTTTACAAGTTCTATACAATAATAATATCTCTTTATTGCAGAATGAGCAAGAAAAATATATTTGGAAAAATGACTTACAGCCAAAGATTTAGTTCATCAAGTAATTCAGAACTGTCCGAAGAAGATGAAGGCCTCGCTCTACTTATTGCTGATATTCAGGTAGCTCTCGTTATAATGTACTGCCATATATTCATTGTAATAGGTCTAACATTATAATTATAACGTTGTGGCGCAGTGAGACAGCATCTTACTGCAAACACGACGTCTGTGGGTTCTCATGAGTTGAAATTATTATATTTTAGTTCTTTTGCTTTAATAGATAAAATGCCACTTATACTTATACAGAAGAAAAAAAATATGTGAAGCTGTTTTTAAAAAGAATATGTATTGAACGTAAGTAATGTAATAGAATGAGTGTATTGCAGGCGACGTCGGCGCTGATGTGCCGCTCGGAGGGCGACGCAGAGAGCGCGGGCGGCGCGCGGCCTCTGCGCGGCGCCACGCGCGAGGCGCGCTATATCGACCTCATGCGCACCATGCAGTTTGGTGAGCTCTACTCATTGCTGGTCGTAGATCATTGCTATAGGAATGTTAATGAATAATGTTCATTTGATACATAAAAAAAATTTTAGATTTCATACTAATATTCCTTTAAAACGTCTATATCTATACTCATATACATTAAAATTTGTATTTTATGAAGTAATAGGACTATTTAGTGTTTGTTTTATTTCAATCGGACTATAAATAAAAAAAATATACCAATAACAAATTTGCTAGCAAATATATAAAAGTGTAAATATTTGTTGTCCAGAAACATTCGAGATGATGGCGGAGAGCGCGGAGGGCGCCGGCAGCGGCGGCGGGTTCCGCTTCACGGTGCCGTACCACTTCGAGGGCACGGTGCGCGCGGCGGGCGAGCGCGCACACCCCGCGCGCATGAAGCGCCTGGCGCAGGAGGCCGCCACGCTGGCCACCTCGCTGCCGCTCTCCTACTCCTCCTCCGTGTTCGTGCGCACCGACACCGACCGCCTCGACGTCATGAAGGTCCACTAGCTTCTCACTATAAATATATCCGTACTCGACGGAATGGTTGTATTAAAAATAAATTGTTCTTATATTAATTGTGCAGGTGTTAATAACGGGTCCATCGGACACGCCGTACGCGAACGGCTGCTTCATCCTGGACGTGTACTTCCCGGCGGAGTACCCGGCGGTGCCCATGCTCATCAACCTGGAGACAACGGGACGTCATTCCGTTCGGTTCAACCCTAATTTGTACAACGATGGCAAAGTGTGCCTCTCAGTGTTGAACACGTGGCACGGACGTCCCGAGGAGAAATGGAATGCTCATACTTCTAGCTTTCTTCAGGTAACCATTGCTTTTAAAGTTACCTGAATAGAGAATAATTTGAATAAAAGGTGTAATTTAGATATTTGTCCTATAATTGAGGGACTGAAAGAACTCCTCCAAAAGTCAATGGTTAGGTTGTTGGCCGAGTCAGTGTGTGATATATTAATAACGTCGCAGGTCCTAGTGTCGATCCAGTCCCTGATCCTGGTGCCGGAGCCGTACTTCAACGAGCCGGGCTACGAGCGCAGCCGCGGCACGCGCGTGGGCAACAGCGCCAGCCTCGAGTACAACTCCAACATCTACCAGGCCTGCGTGCGCTGGGCCATGCTGGACCACCTGCGCTCGCCCGAGCCGTGCTTCAAAGAGGTAACACTTACTTTGATCGAAATAAACATAACAATTAGCAAAGCTTAATTGTAATGTATATGTATATATATAAATATAAATGTATAAGCTGGATTTTGTATACGAGAAGTACATTAAATAACTTTTTCAAGATGCATAGGACCAAGGAAGACTTTTAAGTATATTTTTTTTCTAACGTACACATGATACATACACATGATCTCTATTGAATTACATTTCCATTTATTTTTTTTAAGCTAACTAGACTGGACCACTATACATTATTAAAAATTTATCATAAATACATAAATATATTAAAAAAAATTTATCTTTACAAAAGTTCTTAAAAAAATAGAATATGATTATCCTTACGAATTAGTTTTATATTTTTTTTTATAAATACTAACTACCAAGTATGCGTAGTAATATAATTTCTGTTCCATAATATGAATGTTTAAAGATATAAATATGACGTACATTGTATCGTAGCTTAACTATTTAAAATTTCAAAGCAAAATAACTGAATTTTATTGAGATTTGAAGTTAGCGATATGTTGCGTTCATCCAAGATTGTGTATCTTCAATTATTGGTAGTTTCAAATATACATGAGGCCAGTCATGGCGCAGCGGCACGAGATGTGACTGTAAAACCGACTGGTTGTGGGTTCGATACCCACTCGGGGAGATGAAATATTTACTTTAATTTATATTACTATTTCTTCGCTCTGGTGTCGAGGTAAAGCGCGGCGTTGAGTTCTGCCACTAAACACGTAATGCCTCCAGAATTCGGCAGAAAGTGGGAAACGGAGTGCCTTAACAACATCAGCGTGAAGCTGATTCAAATATACATTTTATTCAATCAGGTGATTCAAACCCACTTCTGGATGAAACGTAACGAGATAATGCAGACGGTGGCGAACTGGATCACGGAGCTGGAGGGGCAGACCGGGGACGAGCGCACGCAGCGCAGTATACAGCACAACCTTATGGCGCTCAAGGTACGTTTTTTATCTTTGTCTTTTCTGCTTTACATATAATATGTTTCTTTTATTGTTTAAGTATGTTTGTTTTTAATTGTTTTTATGCACAGAGAATAATTATTAGAATATATATATATAGTTTAATAATGTTCCATTCTAAATAAAACATTAATTGAATCAATAAACTTGTTATATTCCAGAGGCACTACGTTAAGCTCCAAGAAGAACTTGCAAAATTGCCGGTTCCGGCCGGCCTCGAGGACCTGGACGAGCCGTTCCAGCTGCCCGCCGCGCCCGCCCCCGCGCCCTCCCCCGGCTCGCCCCCCGCGCCCGCCGCCGCGCCCGAGCCCGACGAGATCGACCACGACATGGAGAAGATCGTGCTGCAGGTCATCGATTGAAACCAGCTGCGAGAGCCGGCCGCGCTCGTTTCTCATTATGGCTGTGTGTTTAGTTCGGCTCGCGTCGTCGCGGGTCGCGGTGCCGTCGCTCCTGACGTTTTACTGTTTTATAAATATTTTTATTAGATGTATAGTTTTAGTGGAGCCTCTGTTTAGTTTACTGTATTGTGATACTGCGACGGGCCCGCGGCCTCGAGGGCGAACATAGTTTGGTAGGAACCCTCCCGGCACGGGACGATGCTTGTTGTGACTGCACTTATATACATGTATGGTGACCGGACGTCGGAGCCCTCCCCCGTACGCCCGACGCGTGGATAGATGGCGCTGCCTGCACACATGTTCCCTCTTAAGTGTAAACCCGTTACTACGCTTGCGGGTGGCCGGGTCTATATTATGTATATTAAATTATAATTTGATGTATATAAATGATTGTGTTTCAATTGTTGTGTATTTAAGACGTATGTGGTCCACGGACGTGGTCGGGTTGAGCTGACTGGAAAGGGGGTTGCGGCACTCGCTCGAGTCGCCGCGAGGGGGGGGAGGTGGTGACGCCAATGTACATAATATTATATAACGGCTCATTAGTGTTTCATTGTATTTTCAATTGTCAGGTAAGTTTTAGTAGGTCGTTTACTTGTTATATATATTTGTCTGACAAATTCGAATGTAAATAAAAATTTATGTTATTGCAATTTTTGTTTTCTTTTTTTCATTTTCTTTTCGGTATGTTTTGCTTTGTTAATAATGTCTGTCCTCATTTGAATAATTTGATAATATTTAATATTTTTTTTATGTAGCTAAGTCATGTTTTCATGTAACATTCTATTAAATAATTGAGTTGTTGAATATACGAATATAATATATAATATAAAGATATAAACTAGATCTCAACTGTATGTACGTTTAGATAGATTGTTTTGTGTTATAAATTACTCGTGTAAAGTACTGCCTGTATATGATAATTATTAACTCATTAGGAGCAGCCATGAAGTCAAATAAAGTTTAAAAGACTGTAAATCTTTATTTTAGAAAAACTACAAGAAAATAAGGAGCAAATAAGTGGGCAATTAGTTCGTATATCTTTTATTGTAAATATATTTACACATTGTTCATATAAAAAAATTCACATACAAAATATTATGACATTTAATCTTAATTAACATTAATTAATATTAACGACATTTTATTATCTGAAATAAATAATTATTTATTCACCTGAGACTCGTTGATTTGTTTATTCTTTATTTTTTATTTGTGTTGTTTATTTATTGCACATTATTAAACTAAATGCTAAAAGCGACGAGTTACGTTATATTAAAAGCCTAACACTGCCGCCATTTTCTTTTTATTTTGTTTAACTTTTATTTTTAGAATTATTTTTAGGGGATATACGAAAGCCTCTCTCTGTTAGTGGCTCTTAACTAATCTAAATTGAATTTCCATCACAGATGGAGCTAACTAAATAAATTGTGACATACAATATTTATTTACACACATTTTTCTTTATAATATCTATATATATCTACAGAACTATGGTGGTTTAATCTATTGGTATTCTTTGTAGTGCAATTAAAATAATAATATTAAAAAAAAAGTTTTATGGCACTACCTGCATATCAAATATGAAGTGACGTTACGTATAAGCCCTAGTGAGTATCGTTACTAAATTAAAAAAAAACAACTTGTCTATTTAGAGACAACAGAAGCGTTACTAGATTTGTATTATTAATTTATTGTAATACCTAAAGTGAATTATAAATAATATTTAGTTATATTAATTGTATTTCTTGTTGGTGTGTGATCTGGTGGTGGTGGTCTACTTCTTCCAAGTCCACATGTCAGCCTGCATGGTGAGCTCGTTGGGGTCCAGCTGTCCCGCCTCCACACATGATTTGCAGCAGAATCTGTGTATTATAGTATAATTGTGTATGCGATTTCGTTATAATAAAATAATGATCTTTTAAAGCTAATTAACCTATCATTTTTTTTTAAATGTCTGTCTGTAAGATAACTTTTAATATATAGTGAACGTTTAAAATATTCATTTTCTCATTCTGGTAATGTGGCAAAGCGCGGCGTTGATTTCCACCACTCATCATCCACTGCCTAAAAAATTCGTCGGAAAGTGGAAAACAAAAGTGTCTTAAAGACACAAGGTTCCCACGTTCCCTCTGTCTATCCTGCCTGCTATGTGTGGAATACAGCGTAAAGCTGCTAAAAAAGGTATTAACTTTTATTTAAATGTATGAAGTTAAAAAAGTTTTGCTTACCCAGAATAGTATTTGTGGTGACAGAACTTGCTCTTGACAATAAGGTGGCAGGTCGCGAAGTACGGGTTGTCCTTGCAGTTCGGCGGGATGTACAGTCCTGTAGACAATTATATATTTACTTTTTAATATATCATTTATAAATCGGGGTTATAAATCAGGATTGACATTGTGGACTGTGGCTTCTAGACTACGCTGGTTGCCATTTGGTTTTCTTTAAGGATAACTTTTTTGAAACTGCCATTAGTAAGTTTAGGTTATATTACTACGACACTTGCTGTGATGTAAAAACTGAAATTATAATCTATTTTTTTTTGTCACCTTTACGCTATATTCCGCAATCCCGCATATAGCAGGGTAGGCAGATGGAACCTAGTGTTAAAACACTCCGTTCCCCGTTTACCACCAAATTTTCGAGGTATTGCGAGGTACAGCGTATAGAGTGGCGAAACTCCACGCCGGGCTTTGCCTTGTTACCTGAGCAAAGAAATGAAAACATTATTAAATAACAATTCCTTTCTGTGGGACCACTTCCAATCGAACCCACACTGTGCCACTGCGCCACGACGGCCTCTAATGGCCAATGGACCAATGGTAATAGGAGTTTAAAGTAGTTTACCTTGTACATTGATGGTGATGGTGGAATAGTGTGAGGAGTAGGCGTTTGCGGCGTGGCAGCCGTACACGCCGCTGTCGTTGGACTGCGCCCGCAGTATAGTCAGGCGGGCCTCTGTACACCATACATTTTACAACAACACAACATTAAATCAAAATCAGCATTTCGTTGTATTCCGCACACAGCAGGGTAGGCAGAGGGAACCTAGTGTTAACAAACACCGTTCCCCACTTTCCGCCGAATTCTGGTGGCATTGCGTGTTGAGTGGCGGAACTCAACGTCGCGCTTTGCCTCTACACCAGAGCGAAGAATTGAAAATATAAATGTAAATAATTGTTTCATTTACTCGAGTGGGGATTGAACCCACAACCAGTGGATTTTACAGTCACACATTGTGCCCCTGCGCCACAACTGGCCTATACAACAATTAAGTACAATTATAATTATACCATATTAAAAAACAGACGCAAGAGTCAAAACGACAATATCACTTAATTTGGTAAAAACGGAGAATGCAATTAAATCGTGTCTTAAGATTTTTTCAAATTGTTTAGCTAATTTTAAAGTTTTTTTTTGTTTTTCGCTTTATTCTACACATAGCAAAGTACGGTAGAGGGAATCTAATGTTAAGACACCATGTTCTTTGACACCATTTGAGTGGAACCAATGCCTCATTACCAAAGTGAGGAAATGAAAATATTAAATATCTCATTTCCACGAGTGGGAATCGAACCTACAACGTGTCGCGTTTCCAGCTGCACGCTTGTGCCACTGTGCCACGACGGGCCTCTACGAAAAATATAGTCATAGAATGTAAGACAATCTAATACTATTTTTGTATCCTTTGACCGCAAATATAGAGATAGAATTACTAAACAGGTTCACATACCTACTAACGTATATAGGTAGTGCAATAGATACAGTCAATCTGGGTAACTTTGATTCGTTCATTTAATAAACAATTGATATTAAATTTTTTGTTTGCTTAAATTATTTTCACTTGTTTTGTTTTAAATTTGCCTAAAAGTTTTGATTAAACGTGTATTTTTTAATGCTGATTAAAAATGTATACAAATACCAAACGCTCTTAGACTGATTCTCCATTTTTTTTGTAATATAAGACAGCGGAATAAGTTGTGTATTACATCAGTTACAATCATTATTTAATAAAAACATGAACCAATGTTACGCAGATTAATAAGAAGAGTAATTTTGGCTACTTTTTTATGAATAGTTCTTAGTGTGTCAAAGTAACACATATCTTTGACAGACTACAAAATTCATATTTTCTTCTATACTGATGCATTTTAAAAGGTTTATGCGAATATGCAATAGGTGAAAAGTATCATGAGAGCACTAATAAAACAAAGACACTTTTGCAATGTGCTTTAAAATTTAAGATATAGTGTAAAATATCGCTCGTATATGTCGAAGTTACCCAAATGGACAGTAGGGGAGAGGGGGGTAGCTTTGAACAGGGGCACCTTTGAAAATATGTGTTAACAGAGCTATTTTAAAAAGAAATTTTGGTAGATTTTTTTTGAATAGTGACAGTACTAATCTGCACACGTGTCACTTGTCACCGCTGATATATGAGAACCAGTTGTTGAGTTGCGAGGAGTGTTTGATTTTGAGTAAAATTTTATGCATTTTTAAATAATCGCGTAAGGATCGCAGGGATCCAATTCAAGGTATATGGTTTTATTTTTTCCTCTTTTAGTTAGAATGTTTCATATATCATGCAATAAACTAGAAATCACTACAATTTTTAAACATTTACTTGAAAAAAAAACGTTTGTAATTTTTTAATTACCACTGAGGCAGCTTTGAACAAAATAAAGGGGGCAGTTTTGAATATTATTATATGTAAAAAAATACCGCGAAAGAAAAACAAAACTAT
>JAATLQ010037715.1:22122-40160 GCA_013421005.1 Heliconius erato x Heliconius himera | reverse complement strand
AGAGAATGAAGCTACTGAAATCTGTGCGTATGAAGACTACGAAATGGAATTAGACTACAACTTAATAAATATTGGAGACTTCGCGAATGTCTCATCATCTGTGAATAATAAAAAAGTAGCTTGTATTTTTTTTCTTTCTTGAGAAAGAGGACAAAGTGCTACGTTAGTTTTTTTTTTATTTTTTTTTTATTTTTAATCACGCTGTATCCCGCACACAGCAGGGTAGGCAAAGAGAACCCAGTGTTAAGACACTCCGTTCCCCACTTTCTGCCGAATTCTGGAGGCATTGCGTATTGACTGGCAGAACTGAACGCCGCGCTTAACCTCGACACCAGAGCGAAGAAATGGAAATATAAATTTAAGTAAATATTTCATCTCCTCGAGTGGGGATCGAACCCACAACCAGTCAGTTTTGCAGTCACACCTCGTGCCGCTGCGCCACGACCGGCCCATTGTGGGTTCAATCTCCACTCGAGGAGATGAAATATTTACTTAAATTTATTATATATTTATATTTATTTAGTTGAGTTCTGCCACTCAACACGCAATGCCTCCAGAATTCGGCAGAAAGTGGGGAACGGAGTGTCTTAACACTAGGTTCCCTCTGCATACCGTGCTGTGTGGTATAAAACGTGAAGCTGATTTTTATTTCTTACGTAGACTATTTCCCCCCATTTTCAGTTGTTGGTTACGTCACATACTACATCCATGTTTTCCTTTAAATTTAATTTTTCTAAGTTCAAATTAGGGTAGTAAGCTGTTTATTTAAAAAATATTTTGTTTTATTTTCATAATATTAGATTTATTCTATGATTGATCCCATAATGTTCATTACTTCTAGGAAGCCAAAGCTACTTTTTTGTTTGTTCGTTTTTTAAAGTCTATTAATAATATTAAAGTTATATAACACTAGTACTAGTACAATCGCAATATTAAACTAGGTATATTATTTTTTTAAGTTAACATGGTACTGATATTTGATCTCCATCGTTTCTAATGTTAAGTTTATTAATAAAGTTACTTAAAAGTTTGATAAGCCTTTTAATTTCATTGAATTCGATGATAGTTCAAAACTGCCCCGTATATGTTCAAAGCTACCCCGCAAGGGGGGCAGCTTTGAACATTTGACTACTGCTACTAAAGTTAATATTGCACTTTTACCTTATATATTTTTCTACATTTGATATGATATGATTGTGTGGCACAATAGTTGGACTAAGCATTGTGAAATAGTAAAGAAGTTAAAAACTGTAGAATTTTTAGATATGACACAAAGTTTAAAAATCGTTCGAATGTGCCCCCCTCTCCCCTATATGTTTTATTCGTTAAGTAAAGTAAAAGTAAATAACTGACCGGTGACGGAGACGCGGTCGTCGGGGCGCAGCGGCGCGCCGTCGCGCGTCCAGTGCACGGCGGGCAGCGGGTAGCCGTCCACCTCGCACGGCAGGTTGATCTCCGCGCCCGCCGCCACGCGCGTGCGCGCGCTCACCAGCCGCGTGCTCACCGGCACTGCGCACACACACACACGACACGTATATAACGAACACTACTAGTGGCCTCTTGAAACAAAATAATGGTAACAAAACAAAAAAACACAAAAAATACTAATATATAAAAGTTATAAATATACATTATTAGATTTTTTTATCAATATTTACGTTGTTCCTATTTCATTTGATTATTTTTTGAAATAGTAGTCACCATATCATAATTGAACAGTTCTGCTGAAATAGCACCAACTGAACTCTTATATTTTACAAATAAATTAACAATATCATGAAGTTATAAGATGTACTCGTAGCTTACATTAACATGCAAAGAGAGATCATGCACCAAAACCCATCATGCAATGAAAAATAATGAAGCTTTCATAGTAAAAACTAAAATTAAAACATGTATCAAGGTACGGTCTTACCGGTGAAGACTGGCCTCTCAATAAGCCTTGGCTCCGGTGTGGTGGCCTCAGTGGTGGGCTCGGCGGTGGTCGTCGGCCCCTCCCCATACCTCGGCACCAAGAACGGGTGGTCCTCCTCGATGTCGGTCCTTAACGCTTCTATGGTGACCGACCACTCGGCCGGCGACTCTATGCCATTGTATGCCTGGCATATGTACTCGCCGAGAGTGTCGGGGGACAGCTTGCGTATCTGGAGCACGTTGTCGCGCGCCTCGTAGAGCGGGCTGCTGTAGGGCACCATGGGGCCGTCGCGGCCGTGGTACCAGTATATGGCGGGCGGCGGGAACCCGTACGAGAGGCAGCGCACGCTCAGAGGCCGCCCCAGCTCTCCGACCACCACCGCGTTTGGTTCTCCCGCTATACCCGCCTTTGTATTCACAGGACCTAGCCCCGTCCCCTTTGTTAGTACTACACTCTACGGCTTGTGAAAATTCATTTGAATTCAAAAAGCTTTGGTTGAAAATAATGAAGACGATACCAAGATTAATCTAATTTTAGAAGGATTGCTTGTTTTTTTCAATTGTATGTAGAGTATGAATTTGAAGCAAGAGCAAGGAAATCTAATTATCTTCGAAGTCTCTTTGAAATATATATATTTTTAATTTTTAAACTTAGTTTGTATTTTGAAAATAAAAGGTGTACAAATAATAAAAGATATATACATCTTTATTCAAAACGAAACTTCAATATTTACAACCAATTCAAATGAATCACAGTGAAAGGAACATTCACAAACGAATATTATTTTCTATTAAGCGAATCCAAACCCATGAATATCATACCATATTATATTATAAATGTAAATAATGTTCTTGGATGCTCTAACATTACATAAATCGCATACCTAAATAACACTAAAACTATAGTACAAATAACAAATATTAGAAATATTTAATTTAGAGAATCCAAGAATTCAAGAAAACAACTAAATACTGTTAATGATCGCAAAACCTGTGTAATGTGCGCGTGCGCAGAGCAGCGCGAACGCAGCGATCACTGAGAGCCGTAACATGACGCGGGGTACTGTCGCCTGCACCGACCGCCGACTGACTGACTCTATTCCACTGTATCATCATCAACACATAACGACGTAACAGGGAACCTCAAACACTGAATTCCGGGGACATCCACGAATATAAAAATGTATTTTAAATAAAAAAAAATTAAAGTATATTTTCGTTTTTATTTGAATATATAATTCTTAGTGATTCGTTGTTTTAAAATATTATAAGCAACAAGCGTGCCGATAAGATAGAGGGCCCGAGGGACGTTCTGATGATATTCAGATAAAAGACTGTTGACTGCAAATTTTGCGACGGACGTCCCACAAAATGATAAAATATTACATTTATGCCAAACGAAATGGACGACTTTGTTATCACAAAATTATGAAATTAATAAGTTCCGAGAATATTTTTTTAGGAACTGCCTCTCCTTACGACTAATGTTTTGAACTTAATAGGACATACATACCTAGTTGAGGCCAGTCGTGGCGCAGTGGCACGAAGTGTGACTGTAAAACCAAAGGTTGTGGGTTCGATCCCCACTCGAGGAGATGAAATATTTACTTAAATTTATATTTCCATTTCTTCGCTCTGGTATCGAGGATAAGCGCGGCGTTGAGTTCTGCCACTCAACACGCAATGCCCCCAGAATTCGGCAGAAAGGGGGAAACGGAGTGTCTTAACACTAGGTTCCCTCGGCCTACCCTGCTGTGTGCGGGATACAACGCGAAGCTGATTTTTTTTTATTTTATATACCTAGTAAAAATATAATCTTTAGTATTTCTGTTGCTGTACAATCTGTTGATCATAAAAGATCTATTCCTTGGGTTCTAAGGTTATCGACATTTGTTTATTTAGCGTTAGTGGGCATTAAATTTGCTCGAGTAAATAAAAGATTTAATGAGATCATCTAGGAAACGATAACTCTCAGAAAGATAACGTTTTTCTTTCTAATTCTAACTGTAATTACAAGTTAATATTCACAATAAATATAAAAAAGTTGAAAAAATTAAAAAAAAATCAAATAAAATCACGGCTTTTATCACAGCTTTACGCTTTATACAGCAGGGTAGGCAGAGGGAACCTAGTGTACCCTAGTGTAACCTAGTGATAAGATACTCCGTTCCTCACTTTACGCCGATTTTTTCGAGGCATTGCGTGTTGAGTGGCGGAGCTCAACGCCGGGTTTTTACCTAGGCGCCAGAGCGAAGAAATGAATATTATAAAGTAAAAAATATTAAGAAAATAATGATACATTCTCTCGAATGAGAATCGAACCCATAACCATCGCGTTACAGTCACACCTTGTGCTCCTACGCCAGTCGTGACCCAAAACATAGAGGTTTTACTATGCATATTTCCAAACAGTACACATTTTGTGCACATTTCCGTTGCTTCTCTATTATCGCGTTAAAATAATTGTGTCAGCAAAAGAGATTGGTTCGAAAATGTCGAAATAGTCATATGTGGTCCAGATGTGGACCAACTGTTCTGCGTGGCGTCGTGTTACATTGATAAAATGTTAATGCTCTCAGTGATTGCTTTTTTTGTAAAAAAATAATTAAAGCATACGTATTGGGAGTAGAAAGTTATTCAAGTTACAGTAAAAATATAGAAAAAGTAGTAGATAAAGAAAAATAAAATAAAACCAAGTTCACTAAAATCTACTTCAAGACACAATGGCATTGCATTTAAAAATAGAAAATTAAAAGAGTAGAAAATGAGAAAAAGAAGAAGAAGAAAAAGGGTCTTCAAAAATGCATTGGCAAATATTCTTTCACCGCACACCAAACAAAATGCTCTATAGCTTCTACACAACTGTGAACATGAACACAAACAGAACTAAATACTTCATGTCAATCTTTTTTTCTGAAAGGTGTTGTTATTTAATCAAAAAATTAAGTTAAATATAAAAAAATAAGTTCATGTTCACAGCAGGTTCAGCTTATCCTAAATAAACCTGGACTTTTAGAAACTCTATATTGAATGTTAAAATCAGTTTTTTGAGGAGTTCTCCTGGTATCAACATCATCATCTGTTGTCGTACTTTTGGTTAGCTATTAATGCACTCACCGTCGACCTCGAGGCGTATCTCCTGCGTGGCGCGGCCGAGCTCGTTGGCGGCGACGCAGATGTACACGCCGGAGTCGTTGCGGTACAGGGACACGATCTCCAGCGAGCCGTCCGTCAGCAGCCGGTAGCGGCCTGTGTCGCTCTCGATCTGCACAGCCAATGGTAATACAATAATGGTGATGGTAGCTCAATGTTTTTACATGCAATCTAGTGCTGTGACACTCCGTTCCCCACTTTCTGCCAAATTCTGGAGCCGCATTTTGCCTCGACACTAGAGACGAAGAAATGGAAATTTCTTCGCTCTTCGACTTTTCAGTTACACTTTATGCACCTAGACGTTTGCATGACTGGCTTCAAAAAATATAGTATGTAATAAGCGTAGGTGTAGGTAGATACATTATAAATATACAAAAGTGTTTGAGTGTCAGAAGTACCGTAATGGCTCCCCAACGCCAGGTGATGGTGGGCGGCGGGTTGCCGTGGAACAGGCAGCGCAGCGTGGCCTTGCCGCCCTCGCTCGCGCGCACCTCCGGCTCCGTCAGCGCCGCCACCGCGCTCGGCGCCTGCGGCAGCTCTGCGGGACACGGGCATAGTTGCCAATATTAGTAAAGACACTACAACTCAGCCGTTCACTACACAAATCGACTGATTCTGATTTTTACATACATACATACATAGTTTCACTATACCTAGCGGGGTAATTAGAGAGAATGGAGCGCCAAACGCTACGGTTCCTACACAATTCCTTTGCGTCGTCCACTGTCATCAACCTCTTTATACATACTCCGGGGAGTCCTCATGCTTTTTATCTTTGACATAGAAAGAGTGCAGAGATGTCTCCCCCTACCTCTGGTATCGCTCATGTTTCTATCATATTTTTTTGTCATTTCGTCATCCATTTGTTCAACGTGTCCAAACTCGCTGTGCACGTTCTTCTTCATTCTCACTGTGTCATCCTCGCTAGTACCTGTCCTCGCTAGTACATTTCATTAGGCAACATTGTGCTGTGCTGCTGCTGTGCTGTCAGCTGTGCTGACGTTTGGCCGTCTTATCAATGCAACTAAGACACCGTTATCGCTGTTACCGGTAGTAAAACGCCTTGCTGCATTCCTATTGTATCCTCCATCTCTACTAAACATACTTTCCATATATACCACTTCATTCACTTACACCTAGACCATTATTTTCACATCCTTCTTTCAGAGTGGTGACTAATACCTGCAACTCGCAATCTGACGATGGACTAAACACTGCCTCGCAGCAGGCAATCAATTTTACTTTTAAAAATCTTCTTCAATTGTAAGAACACTTGGTACAGTCAACTTTTTGTATTTATAAAATCTTTTTCAAGCAACACTGTCAGATGACAATTTAACAAATTTAAAGGCTAAATAATATCTATTTATTTTTATATTTTTTTGATTTATTAACATTAAGAATACTGAGTACCTTTCTAATGTAAAACAAGGTATGACTATGTTACAACACGAGTATAAACTGACTCCTGGGTATACGTACCGGGAGCTCGCACGGCGTTGGGGTCGGCGGTGGCGGCGGGCGGGGGCGAGGGCGCGGGCGTGGTGGGCGGCGCGGGCTGCAGGCACAGGCTGCTGCAGCCGCGCTCGCAGCACTTGCCCACGCCGATGCAGTCCGCGTCGTCGTTGCACTCGCGCCGGCACTGTCCTTCTACGATCTCTGATTCCTCCACGGCGGGGCACAAGCCCGTCTTGTTAACTGCATAGATATATTTATATTTACTTTAAGCGTATACTTAGAAATTGATTTCATTATTTTTTTATAATTGTGTATAATATTATATATAAAACACGGTCTTTAACTGTTTCAATTATTTAATTACTATTCATTGTGTCACATAGAGACACAGGGGGCGAGTGTGCATTACCAGTCCTGCAGTCGGTGGAGTAGCGCACGTCGGCGCTGAGCGCGTCGCGGTAGGGCGCGGCCACGCAGCGCTGTCCGGCGCCGCAGCGCGCGGCCGCGCAGGGGTGCTCGAGGCACGTGCAGCGCTCGCAGCCGTCGGCGCCGGCGGCGCGCCGCACGCCGTAGTGGCAGGCGAGGCGCGCGCACTCGCGGAGTAGCGGCGCGCAGTCCACGTCCACGGGCACGCACGCGCAGCGCTCGCAGCCCGCCGCCGTGCGCGTGCGCTGCACGCCGTACTCGCAGCGCAGCGCCGCGCACTCCGCCGCGTGCGCCGAGCAGTCCGCCACCACCTCGTTGGACTCCACTGTGGAAACCACCCGCGACCGTTGTATCTCACACTGCTATACTTTGTATTCTTGTTCATGCTTACGTTATGTATCTAAAAGTACTTATAGTACAGTATGGTGATGATAGAAAAGTGCGTGAAAAGAAAAGCGTGCAATCGGTGTAAAGTGAGAAATGTGGTAATCGAATAATTCGTCTCGCATTACATACAAACGTATGTTGTGGAAAAGAGCAAAAAAACAAAGGTCGTCTCGAGAGCGCAAGCTCGATGCAAGTACCGAAAGGTATGCAGAGCGCGGCGCAGTCGGCGTAGGAGGCGAAGCTGTTGTCGCCGCCGCCGCAGCCGCGGAACACGAAGGGCAGGCAGTCCCCGAGGCCGGCGCTGTAGTACCAGCGGCGCGCCGGCGCCGGCGCCCCGCAGCGCGCGCCGCCCGTCGCCACCGCGCGCAAGCACGCCGGCGCTGCACCCGCCACCGTTACTGCCCGCTCCACTCACACATCACCACTCACACCGATCACATACAAACTTTTGTATTTCGTTACTGAATACTGTTTAATTTTTTTCTTTTTATATAGATAATAATTCTACCTAAAAAAGTGCGCCAATACTTTTGAAATGGATTTTTGATCCAATAAAACCAAACTTTATTAGTAAAGTACCAAAATATATAATGCGAAAGCATGAATGAATAGGTACAACAGCAGATATGTTTTAATTATTAGAAAGAAGTAATCTCTATTTAAAAAAAAGTAAGAAAACGAAGTAAAAGTACAAAGATGTTAGTAAAAGAAGTAGTGAATGTGCTCTACTGTACGTACCTGGTGCCGTGTGTCCGCAGAGGTCCTCGCACTCGTCAACGGTGGAGAAGCGGTTGGGTCCGCCGTCGCAGCCGCCGTACGCGAACGGGAGGCAGCGTCCACTCAGCGCGTCCCAGTAATACTTGGGGATTGCGGCTTGGCACGGGCCCGCGTCCAGGGGAGACCCGCACACGTCTGCTTTCGAATGTATTTGTTAAAAATATGTAGGGACGTCAAACGGAACTTTGTTTATATATAATTAGACATTCTTTTTTTTAACTCGCTTTTATTAGATCGAGCTGTAACTAACTATGTAATTAAATCTAAAAATCTGAGCTTGAACCACTTGTAATAATTGTATGCTCATTAAACATGGTAATTATAGTACCTTAGGTGACTGAAAATTGAAACTCTTCAGAGGTTTCTAGTAAACCATTCGAGTTATGGCTCTTACAATTTATAACTCCGAGCACATTCTATTAGCACATATATCATTTGGTGAAGAAAAGCGTATTATTTAGTTTCCTTTCAAACTATATGTTAGTAACTATAATTAATTACCATAATATTTTATTAAAGAATAAAGTTTTTTAAACATGAATCAAAGAAGAATGGAGTTTTTTATACATACTAAAATGTAAATAGTTGTTTATCAAATACGCTACACAGAAAGATTTCGACCGCTTACTTAGGACTTTTACTCAGCATCGTCGTCGTCATCGCGATAAATAAGAAATTTTAGCCACTCCTAAGACCGAGATAAGTCGTGAATGGACTTTATGATATCTATAGAGGACTGACCGAGGTTCCGAAAGGCGCCGCAGCGTCGCTCGCACTCCTCCTCGCTGCGGTAGTTGTTGGGGTGTCCGCAGGCGCCGGAGAGGGCGCGCACGCAGGCGCGCGACGCTGAGTCGTAGTAGAACGCCGTCACGTTGTCGCCGCACGGGGCCAGCGACGCCGGCGTTGAGCACTCGTCCTCCAACACCTAAGAACCATCGTAATAACTTAGAAAGTGAAAGTAACATCACAGTCACACCTTTTAGATATGAGATACTAGGTATTTATAATAATGACATGTATATGATGATTTAAGATATATATACTGTTCAATTGTTGTAATTGAACACCGTGACGTAGTCTTTACACTCCCATCCCTAATATTGTAAGGAAGTGCCTATTTGGAGCTTATTATTTATTAATGATCAGCAAGCAATAAAATAACTTTTGTCCTCAAAACTATTTTTTTCTCAAACTCGTTAATCTCTAGGTTTATAAACTAGACCGCATAATTTGATTCTTCGAGCCGGATTCATCCGGATCAGACAAAGATAGTCAACAATAAGTTTCTAATATGCTAACAGATAGTTAGTTACACACTATATGTATTTATAACACAGATATTTCTTTTCATATAATTATATATTTAGATAATGAATTACTGTATACGAACACTAACCGTTTCGTGTGTAGTGATGAGCGGTGCGTTAGTCGTAGTCGTTGTTATAGTTGAAAGAATGAAAGCAACTGTAGTCGTCGATGTCTTCTTGCAGCGGCTTTCACACATTTCTCTTGATGTGAATCTGTTAGCAAAAAAAATAATGAATGAAATAATCAGATTCACGCTGTATCCCGCACACAGCAGGGTAGGCAGAGGGAACGTAGTGTAAAGACGCTCCGTTCCCCACTTTCTGCTGAATTCTGGAGGCATTGCGTGTTGAGTAGCAGAACTCAATGCCGCGCTTTGCCTTGACACCAGAGCGAAGAAATGGAAATATAAATTTAAGTAAATATTTCATTTCCTCGAGTAGGGATCGAACACACAACCAGTCGGTTTTACAGTCACACTTTATGCACCTGCGCCACGACTGGCCTCAAGAGTATCATATCAAGTAAAATTATTATTATTTATTAATTATTATATTTTTCTACTAAAATACATATTTCAATAACGAAAATATTTTTACATAAATATTTAAATGTTATTTGTTCACAATCATTAATGATGTTTGATCAGTACCTATTGTCGTTGCCGTTGCATCCGCCGTAGAAGAAGACGTCGCACTCGCCGCGCGCCGCGTCGTAGTACCAAGTGGAGATGCTGGCTAAGCAGTTGCCGGTCTCTGGTGGCAGCACGCACGGGTCGACGCCCACTGAGGTATTTTGTAATATTATAGTTATAAATGCAAGGAAAGAGAAATAATTCAACATAACATACTACGTATCCCTTCAATGAAGGACGATTTTACGATATTTTTTTGTGAATATACATATTATAATTTGTAACACACCACATGTCCCAGCTTATTCAAGCTTAGTCAATATTTTTATGAAAGTGGTATGTATTAATAAAAAAATGGAAACATTAATAAGGATATTTGAAATAATATTGAAATATGAACAACAGATTTTCACCTCACAGATTCCATAAGAACTTTTTGTTTTTCTCAAACGGGATGTTGGTACAAATTTAGGCTAAATAAAAGTAGGCAATACGAATAATTACTAATTTACTCAGCGAAAATATTTGAATGGAAAAGTGACCGGAATCAAAGAACTTACTACCATACAATAGTAGGTCTATTAACGAAGTACTCAAAGTATAAATTGCATTGTTACTAAAATAGCTATTATTTAAAATGCAAAAAATATTGGCATTTTTAATGATGCTTAATCTAAAGATATAAGTGAAGAACATACAGTTATCAGGCGGGCAGATCTGCTCGCACTCTTCGACTGTAGAGAACCTGTTAGGTGAGCCGAGACAGCCGCCGTACGTGAATTCCTCGCAGCGACGCGACACTGAGTTGTAGTAGATCTTGGGCACGGCCGCGCGGCACGGGCCGGGGTCCATCTCGTAGCGGCACACGTCTAAGTCAACCGAAAAGTTAGTTATTAACATACATTTTTTTTCAGCTTCACGATGTACCCTGCACACAGCTTATTAGGCAGAGGGAACCTAGTGTTAAGACACTCATTTCGCTATTTCCCGCCAAATTTTCGAGGCATTGCGTGTTGAGTAACTGGTCTCAACGGCGTGCTTTTTTTTGTTACCGGAGCGAATAAATAAAAATAATAATTAATTTCAATCGTCAAGCCTACATTCAAACACCAATTTATCAAGTAAGTACACATACTTGAAAAATATTGTTCAAGATTAGTATTTGATAAATAATTTTCTTAGTATTTTTGTAGGTACAAAATTTTATAAGTCACAAATTACAATAACATTAATATTCAACAATAAAGTCTCTCCTTTTTGAAAGAGTAAGAAATCTCTTATTGGGACAGCAGAACGCAATATAATAACAATGTCATTTCACTACGTTAATTTATATTTTTCTTATTTAACAATAACTTTGTGACTATGAAATAACGTTAATATTACTAATTACGTCACAGTCTCAATACAAAAATTAATCTCTAGTGAAGTAGTGCTTAAATAAGAAAAATAAATAGATTTTAGTTTTTTTTGGCTTCACGCAGAGGCAGCCTGGGAAGGTTCAGACACTCTAGTCCTATTTCTTAATAGGTTACTTCCGTTCCCCACTTTGACAATGAAAATATCAAATATTTCGTTGGAGCCAGTCCAGTTTAATTGAGGCCAGTCGTGGCGCAGTGGCACAAAGTGTGACTGATAAATCGACTGGTTCACAACCTGCCGCGTCTACAATCTCACGCTTTGCCCTTGCGCCACGACTGGTTAGAGTTAGATATTTAAAAGCACCCTTACCTAGGCCTCTGAAGGCTCCACAGGAGCGTTCACATTCCTCCGCAGAGGAGAACGTCCCGGTGCGGCGACATTCGCGGCCCGAGTTTTTGTTCTCAAATAGTCTACACTCTCCTTTCTGAGGGTTGAAGAACCACACCGCATCTTGTTCCGTGCACTCCTCTAATTCGTTCGATATTTGACATTCATTTGGTATTTGCTCCTAAAAAATTCCCATTTTTTTAACTTTAATGATTTTTTTATATAATACTATAGATATACACTTGGATCAGTGACATTATTTTTTTATACATTATTGATAAGCAATTTTATTGGTGTTAAGTGTATAACGTCAAATCAGGTATTTAAAAAAAAATTAAATCAGCTTCACGCTGTATCCCGCACACAACAGGGTAGACAGAGGGAACCTAGTGTTAAGACACTCCGTTCCCCACTTGTCAGTTATTGTGTTAAGTAAATCCATACCGGCACGATGGTGGTCGAGGAAGTGACGTTGACTTCTGGTGACGATTTACATTTCCTTTCACACAGCTCCTGCGAGTCAAATCTACAAAAGAAATGCACAATTACATATTAGATCGTTTTAATTTAGTATTTTGTATTTGATTATTAGTATATACATAATTAGTTTTAACTTACTATATTTTAATATTTCTTGTACTTTTAGAATTTAAACGCATGACCCAGGCTAGAACTTAGACTTGGCTTTAAACAAGAAATCATCAAAATTAAAAAAACTATGAAAGATAATAAATATGACAATATCACAGTACCGGTTGTCGTTGCCCTCGCAGCCGCTGTAAGTGAACTGGCTACAGACGCCGCGCGCGGAGTCGTAGAACCACTGCATCACAGATTGGTCACACGGACCCGAAATCATCGGCAGATTGCAGATATCTCCTACAAGGTTAAATAAGAGACGTTTAGGTTCCCTCAGGTTCCCTAATTATTTTAAAGAACATTTTTGTATATATAATAAACAGAACTTGCGATCAGAAAAATGGAGATCACAGAACTATTCTGAAATGAGTTACATGATCCTGAAAAGACGAAAGAAGTGTTAAGACACTTCCATTTTTGCACAATTCTTGAGTCATTGCGTGATTGCGTGCGTTGAGTGGTGAACTCAACGCCGCACTTTGTTTCGTTACCAAAGCGACAAAATGAAAATATACGAAAATATATATTTAATTTCCTCGAGTGGGCATCGAACCAACAACTTGTCGTGTTTACAGTCGAAAACTTATGCCCCTGGCGTCAACTCGATTATTACATAAAATTTTAATGGATTTTTTTGGGTTTCCTAATTATCGTCATTTATTGATATAGTAAATGCAAAAGTTGCAAATTAAAATGAAAAATACTAAGTATATACCTGCGAATCTTAAGTCTGTTCCTGATGGTGAGTCGATGTCAGGCACAGGCGCGGGCTCGGGCTCAGGCTCAGGCGCAAGACGCGACGGACAGTAATATGAGCAATACTCTTCACTGGGGAAGTTGTTTCGATTTCCACCGCAACCACCATACTCGAAAGTGACACATTCTTTTCGTGACAAGTCATAAGCCCAGCGTGTTTCCATTTCAGTGCATGGACCTTGGTCGATGTCCAAGAGGCAGAACTCTGAAGAAAAGGTAACAAATAAAGATAAGAATGGTACTACATTTATGAAGTACTAAAGATATGTCATAGATGAATTTATTACCTGGCAATGTCCCGGGGGTTGTGGTCTGTATCAGTGTTGGTGGTTGCGTCGGGGGCTGCGTGGAGGGTACAGTCGGGGGGAGTGTTATTGGCTCTTCTGGCTCCATACATGCATTTTCACATTCACGTTCCGATACAAAATTATTTTCGTTTCCTCCGCAACCTCCGTAATAGAACTGGCGACATCTAAAAATGTATAATTCATTGTAATCTGACTTTGGGAACATTGTTTTAAATATAAATATTTAAATGGTATTTTTTTTCCTTTAACTTACCTCTGGACTGACGTATCGAAGAACCATCTCGATGAATACTCGGCACAGTCTCCAATCACTGCTGGTAATGTGCATTTTTCCTGTTCTGTAGCCATTGAATTTATTATTAGTATAGTATTCGACGTTTAAATAAACATATAAAAAAATTATAATCTGTAATATTAATACCATACCCGTAAAGAATATTTGTTTTATATAAATTGTCATGCATTTAATACCTACATATATCTACGTACAAGCGTTAAAAAATCTGGAGACGTATCATGATCACATTTTGACAGTTTTTATAGTTCATATTAGCCATTTATATCACATTTAAAATTCAAGTAATCAATAAAGTTAATACTCAATTTCAGTTTTTTAAATTAATAATTATTAGAACTGCAAAATTTAATTTCTATGTTATACTTTGGAAATTAAAGACTTCTTGTATAAAAACAAAATGTAAATGAAGTCATAAATTTACAAAATTAGAACTTATATCTATAGTTTCTGTTATTTATAATATCAAGTGTGTGATCCCGATATAAGTATATTAAAGAAAAGATAGAAAACTTAATGCCCTGTCCATGTAAAACAGCTTAGGAAAGATTCCGAAGTCGGTGTAGTACTCACCGTGGGCGGCGGGACAGGCCTCGCTACACATCTGCTCGCTGTCAAAGCGGTTATCGTTGCCTCCACAGCCCGTGTAATAGAAGGGCACGCATCGGTTCTCGGTGTAGCTGAAGGCCCAGGCGGGGTGCTTCTCCGTGCAATTACCGGCCTCTTGCGGCAGTGAGCATGCCTCTGTGGCGTGCAATGTTAGTGTTCTCGTATCAACATGCTCAGATCTCTTTTAAATTTTATAGTTTCATTAAGAACTATTCAGTTGTATTTATCAATCCTATTAGAAGTAATAATACTAATTTTGTAGAGCTTTGCATGTTGATACAAGTTTGGAAAGTAAAAGATAAATTAAATAAAGGTTAAAAACTATCTACAAATCAATCTACTGTGCAATCCATCACCTTCTAATAATTTTGTTAACTAAATGGAAATATCGTAAAGTCAAAGTTTGTTATCAACCAAATGTAAACTACCATTACTGTTGTGCATACTATATTAGCTCTGATTTGTTTTGAATGAAAAAAAATGTTCACTAAAATATTAACCCCACTACCACACCAAGCGTGAATAATTCTCCATTACAATAGTTAACTACATTGTGATTTTGAATAAGAGGAAGAAGAAGAAGTAGTTCTACTAAGTAGTAGCGTAAGGTGTCGTAGGACTCACGTATGGGCCGGCCGGGCGGCGCGCAGCGCAGGCGGCAGGCGGCCTCGGAGCCGAAGCGGTTGGCGTTCCCGCCGCAGCCGCCCCACGTGAACTGCTCGCAGCGCCCGCCCGCGTGCGCCCAGCGCGGGAAGTGCCCCGCGCACGGGCCCGCTTCCACCGGCAGGTTGCATTGGTCTACAATATGACACACTTTTGTTTTCTTTTTTCCAGATTCACGCTTTATCCCGCACTCAACAGGATAGGCAGGTGGAACCTAGTGCTTAATACTGGGTTCCCTCTGCCTTCCCCTGCGTTCACACTACGTTCTCCATTTTCCGCAGAATTCTGGAAGCATTGCGTGTTGAGTGGTGGTACTCAACATCACGCTTTTGCTTCGACAGCAGAGCGAAGACATAAAAATAATAAATATTTCATTTCCTCGAAGGGGATCTTGTGCTCTTACTCCAGGACTGGCCTCAACTCAACTTTTCTTTTCTGATGGTCTTATTTCATTTATTACGGACACATGGTCTACACTTCTTTCTTTTCAAGATCTAAATAAATGTTAAATTTGGAGCCTATAATTTGTCCTACAGTCGATACCTTACCTTCCGTTTTCTCCGGCTCGCAGCGTTTTTGACACAGTTCCTGGGTTTCAAAGTTGTTGTCATTGCCAAGACAGCCGCCGTACACGAACTGCGAACACTGCTCCCGGCTGGCGTCGTAGTACCAGCGGACGTTGTAGCCCGTACATGCACCCTTCACTTTAGGTAACCGGCAGACATCTACACAACATAAATTTGTACTTTTAGACTAAAGAAATGGATTGATCCTTTCGAATTAATAATAAAATTATACATAATTTGATTACTGTGACGCCTCCAGCATTTGTTTATTGTGTATTAAAACATAGTATTTTTAAGCTGAATTTATTTTTATAAATTGACGTAAGACGTATGTAAAAGTAATGTCAACATTTTTCTTAGTTTCACGATGTATGTCGCACAAAGCAGGGAACCTGGAAAACTAGCGTCAAGACTCTCTGTTCGGGCATGTGCTTTAATGAGAAGCGTGCTGTTCCCCACTTTTCAACCAATTCTGGAGGTATGACGTGTTGAATGGTCGAACTTAAAGCCGTGCTTTGCCTTGTCACCAGAACGAGGAAATGAAAATATTAAATATTTAATTTCCTTAAGTGAGAATCGAACCCACAACATATCACATTTATAATAGCACACTTGTGCCCCTGCGCCACAACTGCTCCCTAATAATGATCGTAAATTTGAATATGAATATCATAAACACACCTTTAGGCGGCGGATGCACACAGACGTCCTGGCACTCGGCCTGACTGACGAATCTGTTACCATTGCCTTCACAGCCGCTGTACCAGAACCTCGAACAGCCTCCGTAAGTGATGTCATAGAACCAGTACACTGTGTAGTTGTGGCAGGAGCCACGGTCGTTTGACAGTCCACACGCTGCTGTTAATGTTTCATTTAATTAATTTATTATTATAACTGATATATTAACATACTTTGTAAATATTTGTAATTCAATAAAAACAAAAAAATATCAGTTTTGGATGAGATATTATGAATGTTGAAACATTGGATTATTGTTCTTACATACATAATTATAATTTTAATAGAAATGAACCTTGTCTGTTGTCCAGTAAATCTGTGCAATTGAGGAAGTTCTTGCCCTTGGCCTCGCTGACGCCGTCGGGGCAGCAGCCGTACTTGCTGGAGGCGCAGTTGCAGCCCTGCATGTTGGGGCCCGTGGCGTGCGTGGTGTCGTCGCCGCAGCACCCGAACTCCGAGTGCTGGCAGATGCAGCCCTGCTGGTTGGGGCCGGTCGCGACCGTGACGCCGTCGGAGCAGCACCCGAACTGGTACGTGTTGCACGCACAACCTCTGTAACCTGGCCCCTCAGCTGCTGTGTGCCTTTAGATTGTTATATAAAAAGTTAAACCAATTCCTTGTTGAAGTCTTACTGGGCATATTATTTAAAATTGATATTAATTATAGTATATATAGCTTTTCTATATTAATATATTTAGCTAATATAGCATTATATTTGTCAACTTCACGCTGTATCCCACACTCAGCAGAGTAGGCAAAAGGAACCTAGAGTTAAGACATTCTGTTTCCTACTTTCCGTCGAATTCTGGAGGCATTGAGTGTTTAGTGGTGGAACTCAACGCCGCGCTTTGCCTCGACACCAGAGCGAAGAAATGTAAATAAATACATATTTCATTTCCTCGAATGGGGATCGACACACAACCAGTCGATTTTACAGTCACACTTTTGTGTCTCTGCGCCACGACTGGCCTTATCATATTTGTAAAATTCAAATATTATAATACAAAGTGTAAGCTCACCTATCCGGGCAGCATCCATTCGGTGAATCCTGGCAGCCGCAGCCCTCGCGGTTGGGACCACGCGCAATCGTAATATTGTCGGGGCAGCAGCCGAAGTGAGCGTTTTGACAACCGCATCCTTAATACAACAAAATATTTTTTTACGTTCATTTTGGGAAACACTAAATATATTTGACATAAGTATATAGTAGTGTGCGTATATTAACTTAGGCCCTAAAGACTCCTTAAGGCAAAAGTTTAAAGAAATTAATATATTGACAGTTGCATCGCAATATATTTTTGAAAATGTTATGTATGTTAAGAAAAACATTAATAATTTTACCAAAATTGGTGATTTTCATAATATTAACATTAGAAATAAGCATAATCTTGGTGCACCTGTAACTCGGTTGCATCGAATCCATAATTCTTTTATGGGACAATGTGTACGCTTTTACAATAGGATCCCAGAAAACGTCAGAGAATTTTCTATATCACGATTTAAAAAAATTGTGAAAAGACGTTTGTGTGTTAAAGGTTATTACCAAATTAATGATTTTGTAAATGATAACACGCCTTGGGAATGAAATGCTCGCTCCAGTCTGTTTCAAAGGTATCATTGTCACAAATAATTAAATATGTATTTGTTTAAAATTGATTTTA
>JAATLQ010037715.1:0-22022 GCA_013421005.1 Heliconius erato x Heliconius himera | reverse complement strand
AATATTCACAACACAAAATTGATACATATATGTTTAATTCTGAAAGTGACTAAGTTACCCTCGAGATGTGGTCCTTCAGCTGCCTTGTAGTTGTCGGGGCAGCACCCGTAGGGCGCCTGCAGACAGCAGCCCTCGCCGGCGGGCCCGTGCGCCGGCGTCTCCCCGTCGGGGCAGCAGCCGTACGCCGACGTGTGACACGTCATCACGCAGCCCTCCAGGTTGGGGCCGCGAGCTGCCAAACCAATACTTGCTTAATCATAATATGATGACCATTTTACATTTTGCAATGGAGTACTTTGGTACGGAATATTCTAAAAAGCTGTGAATAAAAATTTCCTGTCCAAAATTAAAATAAATTTAGTTTGCCAGCCACTATTCGAGATGAAACATTATTCCATTTATTCGATTCTAAATATTATAAAGCCTAAATTTTAATTATTTATTACATTGATAAGATTGATTCCTGTAACTATGATTAGCACAACATTTAAATGACTGTGAATATTAATCTAACAGGTATATAATCTTCCGGATAAAAAAATGTAAATTAAAAATAACAACTTCTTTATAAATTATGATATATGATAATATTTTGAGAATAGTTCACTTACATATTGATACGCCGTCAGGGCAGCAACCAAATTCAGTAATGCTACACGGGCATCCCTGGCTGTCAGGTCCAGAGGCTTCGGTCTCACCATCATAACAACATCCAAATTCTGATATCTCGCAGCCTGCCCCCACTGTCGTACTAGGCCTCTCGGTTTCTGTAACTATATTTAATTTTTATTTAAAAAATCTGATGAATGAATACTTTGATGAATATATTATTTAACTGATTTATGTTTCTACCTGTTTGTAGGCACCCTTCGAATACAGGTCCTTTAGCTTCTGTAACGTTGTCTTGACAGCAGCCATACCTGATTAACAGTAAAAAAAATAGTAAATATTATATTTATGATAAAGTGCTTGTCAAAGTATTTCTGGCCAAAATAGATAGAGAATAAAAGAAATTCTGCAAATCCTAATGTATTAACTTTAGAATATGCATATGAATATGAATATATAGGGGGAAAGATATATTGAATATTTTATTTGTTTCGTTTCGCAATGCCTATTATAAGAGTTTGCCGAAAAATGGGCCAAGGAAATGTCATAATGCGAACGGATTGTTATACAGCTTCCCTCTGCCTATCCTGCTATATGTAGCTAGAAGATAAAAAAAAAACATTTTATTTTAATTTTGACGTTTAGATACGTATACGATTCCCCAATTTTCGCCTGTTTTTCATCGCTTCGTGTCGCAAAAAATTAAACACAATATTTCCCAAATATGAATGGAGCCCCCAACTATATATATATGGATAAGTATAGGCTTGTACTTGGTGGAGAAGCAGGGCGGCGGCGGCTCGGGGCAGCCCTCCTGGTCGTTGCCCTCCGCCGCCGTGACGTTGTCGGAGCGGCAGCAGCCGTACAGCGTGACGGCGCACGGCACGACGGGGCAGTCCCGCGCGGCCGGGCCCGCCGCCGACACGCCGTCCGGACAGCACCCGTACTTCGACTCCGCGCACGTCTCCGGAATCGGGCAACCTGCGAGTCATTTGCTTCATTTCTTTATTTTATTTTAATATAATTGAATATATAATAGTATCTTAGTAACGTTCTCGTGTGATTTTTAAACTAATAATGATCACACGCGTAGGAGACGTCAATATCATAGACTATATGAAAGTAAATAACCCGTTTAAAAGTATATACTGTAGGGGAATTTAAGTTTAGTTTTAATTGTTATAACATATCATACCTTCATCGAATGGTCCGGTAGCAGGTGTTCTTTTGTCAGGACAGCAACCGAATTTACTTTTGGCACATTTGGTCTTTCTGACCTTGCAAGGAGGCTTCTTATGCGGTTCGACAATCGTTGTCCATACCCACGGTGCTATCAAAAGTAAAATAATTTAAAGATATTGAATATACGTACCTATGATAAAAAAAATATATATAAAATAAATCTATAAGTACTTGTGTTCTCAGCACTTTCCGTAGTTGATATTTCAACTGTTGAACCACTTTCTAGAGTAGAACTTTCTGTTGCGTATGTACCTGGAAATTTTATTTGATATTATATTAATTTTTCGGGGCATTTAGTGTTACTCGCGGACTTCAATGCCTAGGTGCAAGAGTGAAGAAATAAAAATATAAATAAATAATAATTTATTACCCGAGTGGGGGTCGAACCCACAACTGTCGCATTACATTCACACCCATGAAAGGGCACGCCACGACGGCCTCCAATTTATATTAGTAAATAATGGAATTAATTCTTTAATTATACATATAGACATTTACATAATTATTGTTCCTTACTTTCAGTTATATCAGATGAAGTAGTTTCACCGGAGACTGTAGTAGATTCTGTGGGTTCGTTCGTACTTGATGCACTCATTTCGGTGGAGCTCGCTTCAGTAGATATAGATATCTCAGATGTTGTAGATGATTCACTGCTTTGTAAAGTAGATGACTCTGTTGTAGACGCTTCGCTTGTGTCTGTTATTGTGGTCTCAGATTCTGATGTATTCGATTCACTTGTAACGCTAGTGCTAGATTCTATTAAATCAGTTTCTGTTGATCCCGATTCAGTTGTGCTTGACTCAGTTGAACTGTACCCCGATGAACTAGATTCTATTGTACTAGCCTCCGTTGTACCAGACTCTGTTGTACCAGATTCTGCTGTAGTTGACTCCGTTGTTTCTGACTCCGTTGTTCCTGACTCCGTAGTACCAGACTCCGTTGTACCTGACTCCGTTGTACCTGACTCTGTTGTACTGGATTCTGTATCTGACTCAGTTGTACCTAACTCCGTTGGACCTGACTCTGTTGTACTTGACTCTGTTACGTCACTCTCTGATGTACTAACTTCTGATTTGCTAAATTCTGTGGTAATTGAAGTGGATTCTGATTCACTAGTTTCTGATGATACTGTAGACATTTCACTTTCTGTAGAACTAGTACTACTACTTTCTGGTGTTTCTGTTGACCCGCTTGATGGTATATCAGTTGTAGAAGACTCTTCTGTAATGACTACCTCTGTCGATCCAGTAGACTCTTCAGTAGTAGAACCTGAATAGAAAATATACTAATTACAGCAAAATTAACCATTAAAATGATATAAAGTATAATATTTGTTTCTATAATTAAATTATATGTTTTTTTAATCAAAATACTTATTAATATTATATCAGATTTTCGGTTTTATAGGAAAAAAAACATTTTTTACACCTAGAGTCCGTAAATAACTTTTGAAAATAAAAGTACGTATAAAATGATATAAAATATATTTGTTTATTATAAAAACAAAATATATAATAATTAATTTAATAAGTCAAAACTTTTACCTTCGATGACAGATGAAGAACTTTCTGATGTTGTATCTGTTAGTTCAGTTATAGTACTTTCAGTAGACCCTGTTTCCGTTAAATCACTTTCTTTAGTTTCCGATTCAGTTGATTCACTGTTACTTGTTGACAAATCAGTATTCGTAGTTGATTCAGAATCTGTTTCATAGTCAATATAGGTACTTGATTCAGTCACTAATGGAGTGTCCGTAGATCTACCTTCTGTGCTTATAGTTAATTCAGTTTCTTTTGTTTCTGTGGAATCTGTGTCCAAAACCACAGAAGAAGTTGTTTCGGTACTTAAATCTGTACTAGTTATATCTGTGGCGTCTGTGCTTCCACTATTTTCTGTTCCCGTCGTTTCCGGTGATTCTGTATCGGAATATTCTTTTTCAGTAACCATAGTGGGTTCAACACTAGTACTTTCTGAATCTGTAACTTCCGTCGAGTTAGAACTCAAAATTTCTGTTGACGATGTGTCTTTAGATTCAGATTCTGTTATAACTGTTACATCACTTCCTGTTATTTCTGTTACAGTCTCCGTAGATCCTGATGACTCAGTAGTAGAGCTATCTATGTCGGTTGATAAAGTTTCGTCACTATATGAATACCCTGAACCGTCGGTATAATCAACTGAAATAGAAAACAGTAAAATATAAAGTATACGATTATCTTTGTGTGTGTTTTAGTGTATATTCGCATTTATATTAAACTAAAGCTTACAAATGTCTGTTGTAGTTTCCCATCCAGACCCTTCCGTCGCACGAGTTGTTTTGAAATCAGGAATCTAAATAAAATAATATTATCAATAGATATAGAAAAATATTTAATATAGTTTTTATAAAAAACTATAAGTTTATTAATATATGGCTTGAATAGGTGCTTTTTGTTGTTTTGTTCGTTGTAAAATATATCACTTACCAAAGAGAAATCACTCTCATCAATCTCATCTTCAACAACGGGATCTATTTCAATATTTTCTTCAGGATAATCTTCTGCTTCAGGGTCGCAGTCCTGTTCGTCGTAGTCGTCTACTATGGGAGCGGATTTTGAATCGACCGGCAGTACTTCATCTACAATAACAAAAAAGTACAATAATAAGATAAAGTATATATAAGTGGAGCACAAGAAAAGTGGAGTAAGGAATGTCGTAAGAGCAGATTTTTTTTGTAATAGTCGTCACTCTGACGTGATCAGAGTTATTTTTTATCCATATAATTTTCATAATTTAGTATGATTTAACTAAGATTTCTTTTTACCGTAACGTAGCAGGTTCTCCATGTCTACCTCGACGAGAATTTAAACACATTTTTCAGACAATTGATACCATCGTGCTCACCTCCATTGCAGGGTTGAGTGTTACAAGATTGTATTGAGTCGGGGACGGTGAGCTCATCACACTCGAGCACCTCGCGACCACCACTGATGCACATCACGCGCCGTTTCCGCTCGCCACCGCCACATTCTTTTGAACACTGTCAACAATATCATATTTTTTATTTAGTATCGCAATTCTTTCACTGGAGTGATGTGATGTGTAATGCCATATCAAATATTAGCCGATATTTTTTTACATTACTAGATTGAATAATTTCTTTTCATATTACACAGACATATATAATATATTACTATATTCAATACTGTAAAAAAATAGTATAAAATTAGAATTAGTCATTTTTTTAAATTAGTCAAAATTAAAATTCCATATAGCTTAGTTCTCAAATGTTGATATAATGATCGAAATAAGACAGTACCGCAGGCCACGGTCCGGTGAACCATCTAGCTGGACACAGCTCCTTGGGCACGGAGCAGGGCTTGTTGTCCTTGTACCTATCGTTGGGGTCGCAGCGCTCGTCCTCCACCGCCGCCACCGTCGCGCCGTCGAAGCGTCCGCAGAACACGCGCCGGGTTTGAGTGCCGTTGCCGCATTCCGCTGAACACTAAGTTTAAATATTAGGTAATATATAAGAATCAAACCATTTTTGTATTCTTAACAATAATATTTCAGCTTGTTGAGTGTCTGTTATAATTTCATCTTTCGTTTTATCTACGAGTAGGTGCACTTCTGTATTTTGTCAATATTTCTTTGTCTTAAGATATTTAAAACAAATATCAAACATGTAATTCGTGCAACTGATTAACAAAAATGTTTAAACATAATATTACACATTAAATTATGTGTTAAGATAATGGTGAAAAATAGAAGGGTACCTTGTTCCACTGCGTGGCGTACCAGAGGTACTGGCAGGGGGGCAGTGCGGCGCTGTCGCAGGGCTCCACCAGGCGCGGCGGCGGGTGGTACGCGCACAGCTCTGACGCTACCACCTTGTGATCTTTGGTCGCGCAGTGAGCAGTGCGCGTGCGGTTCGTCGACAGGCATGTGTCACACTGACATTCAATAAATATTATATGTTGTATTTAATTTTAAATTAAATTAAATCAGCTTCACGCTGTATCCCGCACACAACAAGGTAGCAAGAGGAAATCTAGTGTTAAGACAAACACTCCGTTCCCATTTCAGTTAATTTTAACATTCAATATATATAGTATATTAAATATATATTGTTAATCGATCTTTAGATACTTTTCTGATGCACCTTGTAAAAGTTAAATACACTAAATTTCAGATTTTAAAATCACAATTTTAAATTTTAATCATGATAAAAAATATTCATAGAATAATGTTTCTATTCATTTCTTCCTATATTTACAAATAAAGGAGATATATATTTTCTCAACGTCTCACCCCGCTCCAGTCGCTGAGCATCCAGTCGACACCGCCGCAAGGGTGCAGGTTGCAGCTCCGCTCTGACTCCGGCTTCTCGTCGGTGCAGGTGTCGTCGTCATAAACCTCTACACGACCGTTGATTCTTTGGTGGCAGACCACCAATCGCTTTTGTTTGCCCTCTCCGCATAACTTGTCGCACTAAATTGTAAAATTGTTCACAATATATAGTTTCAATACAGTTTATGTTGTAATTCGTTTTTTTTTAGTTGTAGTTGTGTTGAGACACTTCGGTTCCCACTTTCTGGCGAATTCTGGAAGTATCGCGTGTTGAGCGGCGAAACTCAATGCCGCACTTTGCCACGCTACCAGAGCGAGAAAATGAAAATATTAAATATTTCGTTTTCTGAAGTAGAAATCGGATAAACGAATCCTGCTCCTGTATCACGACTGGCCTCTGATACTTAAATAAAAATAAATAAATTAGCTTCACGCTGTATCCCGCACACAGCAAGGTAGGCAGAGGGAACCTAGTGTTAAGACACTCCGTTCCCCACTTTCTGCCGAATTCTGGAGGCATTACGTGTTGAGTGGCAGAACTCAACGCCGCGCTTAACCTCGACACCAGAGCGAAGAAATGGAAATATAAATTTAAGTAAATATTTCATCCCCTCGAGTGGGGATCGAACCGACAACCAGTCGGTTTTGCAGTCACACCTCGTGCCGCTGCGCCTCTGATATTTGACTGTTATATTCACACTTGTGACCCACTTGTGGCTTCGCCTGCGAAATCATAATAGCATTCTTGATTTAGCACTAGACCTGGAAGACCTAGGAGTGCAAGCCAGTTATCTCAATCTATCTGTCGCCCGTACCAAGTCGCGGGGGAATTTAGATGAAGATAAAAAGTAGAGGAAAAAAAACACAAGAGTTTAAATAAAAATATTAAGTGCTCTTATAGACTACTACGTACTACTCTCAGATGTTTTTTTTTTATTATAAATATTTAATTAAAAATTTTATTCATTGATTTATTTTTAAAACTAACCGGTTTCCAAGGTTCAGTAAACCAAGTAGGGCAGGTAGCGTTGGTGTTGCACTGTTCGTATGACTTGGGCTTAAGGCCTAGAAGGCCGGAGCACTCTTCATCCGCTACTACTGATGGATATCTGAAAGTTATTCTAGAATAATATTTTTATATTTGTTTTTAAATTGTTCTACTTCAAAAATTGTAATGACATTGAACTTAAAGTAAAAACAGTTAAATATATTTATTGATCCAGAACTCTGTTTCCCACTTTCCGCCAAATCTTTGACTTTTTACCAGGGCGAAAAAATTAAAATACTAAACATACCATTTCTTCGAGTGGGAATCAAACCCATAACCTGTCACGTTTACAGTCACACGCTTGCGACTGGCCTGCGTAAGTCAATTTCTAAAATTTTAGTAAAACTTATAGAACACTAACCCATTACTAATAATCTTCTGGCAGTAAACCTGCCTGGAGCGTATGCCGTCGGCGCCGCAGGGCTTGGAGCACGGCCCCCACTCGCCGCGCGCCCACTGCGGCGCGCACGCCTCCGTGCCGCAGCTCTGGTTGGTGGCTGGTCGCAGCGCTGAGTCACATAGCGCCTCCTCTACTTCTTGCAACTCCTCGCGTGATCGACACGTTGCCGTGCGTGTTTGGATACCTGGAATAAAGATTTGTTGTTAATTTGAAGAGTAAACGACGCCTAAGGCCTTGAGCTCCGCCATATAACACGCGATGCTTCTAGAGTTCGTCGGAAAATGGGGAATGGAGTGTCTTAACGCTAGGTTCTCTCTGCTTGCCTTGCTGTTTGCGGCATACACCGTGAAGCTTAAGTTTTTTTTAAATATATTTATTAAGCAGGTTTCCAAATTATTTTCTCAAACTGACTACCTATTTAGTGAAATAAGATATAAGATAAGAGTGAAATTTGTTAACATCAAAAAGCAAATTCAACATTAAAAAATAGATTTCTTTCACTATTCTAAATTTTGAAATTATTTAAAACATTTTTACTGTATAACTAATTTTTGGATTCAAAAATTTTGGATTGTCTATTTGGAAGCATAAAATTGTTAAAGAAATGTACCACACAACGCTCACAATCTACCACATTTGTTTGGGATCGGTACTAATACTATATACGTATATATAAATAGTATACTATCATACTTATAAATAACAAATACTTATTCAAAGATTAATAATAAAACGAAATAATGTTTAATCCTAATTTTGTTTTATTATTATAATATATCAACGATTCCTATGTAAAGTATCGAAAGTGAATAAAGGTATCTTTTATTGTTGTTTTTAACTACTAACAAGTGTATTTTTTTATACACACTCTGTATGGGTGCGTTTATAAAACATATATAAAACTTCTTTTTTTAATTAAATAAAAAACATTTTCGCTCACGCTTTCGATATTTTCTATTTACCTAGGGACCATCGATATTTTTGTATAGTTTTTTAGGTACCTCCTCCGCACGTGGCGCTGCAGGGCGAGTACTCGTCGTGCACCCACACGTACTGCTGGCTGGGCGGCGGCGCCAGCGCCGACGGCACGCTGTACTCGTACTGCACGCCCACGTTGTCGTCTTGCAGCAGCAACTGTTATGGACGTTTTGTAAATTTCTTTTGTTATTTTACAATGTTAATTGTTATCCGCTTAAGTTCTTAAGTCTTCGTTCTTAAGATAACTGGTCTTGGCCTTGGCCTTGTTGTGATTGTAAAGAAGCTACACTTCAACATAGTAGATTAATATTTATATTATTCATTTGGAAGTCAGTCGTGGCTCATAGGTACAAGCGTGCGACTATAAGCGCGACAGGTTGTGTATTCGATTTCCACTTCAGGAAATGATAATAATTATTCATTTTAATTATTAATGAGGCCAGTCGTGGCGCAGCGGCACAAAGTGTGACTGTAAAACCGACTGTTTGTGGGTTCGATCCCCATTTGAGGAGATGAAATATATACTTAAATTTATTTCCATTTCTTCGCTCTGGTGTCGAGGCTAAGCGCGGCGTTGAGTTCTGCCACTCAATACGTAATTCCTCCAGAATTCGGTAGAAAGTGGAGAACGAAGTGTCTTAACACTCGGTTCCCTCTGCCTACCCTGCTGTGTGCGGGATACAGCGTGAAGCTGATTTTGATTTTTTTAATCATTTTAATTCCTCGCTCTGGTGAGGCAAAATGCAGCGTTGAACTTTGCCACTCAATGTGCAATGCCTCCGGAATTCCGCGAGAAGTGGGGATCGGAAGTAACTTAATGAGGACAATGTTATGACAACAAACATAATATGTCATATTATGACAATGTAACTGTACTAGGTTCTGCTCTGCTGCTCTGTTATGTGCAAGATGCTGAAAAAAAACTCTACTCTTTGCAAGAAATAGGTGAATCTATAAAAAATCCATACAGAGAGATAGAGTGGCTCTGCGATGGGTCCAAGGCAGCGGAGCTTGTCAGGCGCAGCGAGGCCCTGCTGGCTGCGCTCGTAGGCCCACAGCGCGCCGGCGATGCGCAGCCGCCGCGGGAAGTCGATGTGGTAGTCGCCGTTCAAGTAGTACACGTTGTCTTGCTTCGCGCGCAGAGCTGGGAATTATTAGCATTTTTAACTTCTTTCCTTGAAGCTTTTGGAATACATTCCAATAAAAAAAGAATAATAAAATCGATTGACAAGTTATTGAGTTATTCGTTCATTTAGTACTTTATGCAAATTTGAGACTTATATGATTTTCTCATAGCTACAATTGTCAGAAATGGACCAAATAATAATGGGACCACACCGGAAGCACTATCTTTCAGATAAAAAAAGAATCATCGAAGTTCACACAGTCAAAGGTTCTGACGTAACAAATATAAAAACTAAAAGAACTGTCGAATTGATAACCCCCTTCTTGTACAGAAGTCGATTAGATTGAAAAAAATCAAAATCATCAAAAACCATCAGAAATATTTAATTAATAATATGTTTAAATATTTCATTTACAATTCTACAATGTTAATAAATAACTAACATACCTAAATAATTGTTCGAGTCCCTCACTTCTTCTATGAATATATTCGTAGCACCTTCTGGTATGAGAAGTATGTCGTTGTACCCTGAAATTATAAAAATATACGAAAATAAGTAAACTCTTTATGAAAAAAAATAACAATAACTTAATATATATTAGTATATAACATTTTATTTGTATACTATTCATAGCGCAAATAAAAATTAAAACTAAATTTCAGGCGGTCGTGGTGTAGGGAACTAGCGTGCGACTGTAAACGTGACGCTTTGACGGCTTCGATTCCCACTCGGGGGAGTTAAATATTTAATACTTTCATTTTCTTTCTCTGGTAACGAGGCAAAGCTCGAGCTTTGTTGAGTTCCGCTACTCAATATGCAATGCCTTAAGAAAACGTCGGAAAATGACGAAGCGAACTGAGTGCCTTTACACCAGATTCCCTCTGCCTACCCTGCTGCTTGCTTGTGTGCAGGATACAGTTTTAAGCTAGAAAAATTTAAAATATGTACCTTTTCTATAATCTTGCGAGTCTAGAATTCCCTTGGTCGTATAACAATCGGTTCCGTTACCGCGGCAACGTCGGCACTTGTCCTCGCGCGAGTTCGAACCCAGCATCATGTCACAACCTACTGGCTGCAATAAAATATACAATTATATTTCATATACGATAATAATCATTAACTAAAAACAAAAATATTAAAACATACGCCATATGTGAGTGTTTACGTAATTCTGTAAGCAGCAAAATCAAATAAAATCAGTTTCACGCTGTATCCCGCACACAGCAAGGTAGGCAGAGGGAACCTAATGTTAAGACACTCCGTTCCCCACTTTCCGCCAAGTTCCGGAAGCATTGCGTGTTGAGTGGCGGAACATGACGCTTCTCTTTTGCCTCGACATGTAAATATAAATACATATAAATAAATATTTCATTTTCTCAAGTGGGGATCGAACACACAATCAGTCGTCACACTTTGTGCCTCTGTGCCCCGACTGGCCTCGTGATCAACAAAATTGTATTTTATTTTAGGCCACAGGTGCACACTAGCACAGGTGCAGAAGCGTGTGACTGTAAACGCGACAAGTTGTGACTTCGAATCCCCTTCGAAAAAAACATTTTTTATATTTTCATTTCTTCGCTCTGGTGTTGAGGTAAAGCACAGAATTAACTCCCACCACTCAACACGGGAACGGGGTGTCTTAACACTACGTCCCCTCTGCCTACCCTGCTGTGTGCGGGATATGGCGTGAACCTAAAAAAAGTGAAAAGGGATCTTACCTGGCAAACGCCGTCTACGCATACGTCGAAGGATTCATCATTGCAGCGTGTCCCGTCAGCCACCTTAGGCTGCTGGCGGTAGTAGAAGCGCTCACCGCGAGGCATGCAGTTCAGCTCGCACGGGTTCTGCGCCTTCGTGTATGGCACCCAACTATAATATTTAAAACATTTTATTGTTATTTTTCTTTTATTAATGAAACTTTGGCTAGTGATGAAGGCTGTGATTATATATGCTACGATACGATTTTTTTTATTTAAAGAAAAGAAAATAAATTATATAATTTATTATATTTTTTTAGCTTCACGTTGTATCCCACACATAACAGCATAGTTAGTGACTTTTTGAAACATATACAACGAGGGGCGAAACTCAACGCCGCGCTTTGTAAATAATAAATACAATAAGAAGACAAAGAAAAAAATGTTTTATTTAGTAGAAAAGAAATTAGTTCGTTATTTAAATTGTTTCATTGGTAAAAGCTTGCATTCATTTGAGCTGGAACAAATTTAATTTAAATAGAGTAGGGATCGAACCCACTATCATCGAGTTTAATCAAACTCTCTTTAGTCACACGTTACCTGGAACTAAAGAGGCCTTAATACTTGATAAATATTGTTACATAAATATGTTTCAAGTTTATATTGAAGTCAATTATATATTAAAGTTTTTTTTGGCGCAATAACTTACTTATATTTTTGATCTCTGAAAGTTTTGTTGTCATAGGAGGCGCACTGCTCGGAGCGGAAGTCTCCCGCGCCTTCGGGGCAGTCTTGTGTTTGGCATGAGAAGTATTTGGTGTCCCCTCCCGTGCATAGGGGTTGTCCGTCTGAACTGAATTGTGAAAATATTTATTTTTTATTTTTATACCATCAAAGATGAAAAAGATATTGATGAAAATCCATTTCATTTTATAATTTCTTGGATATAATATTTAACTGAATTAATTTAATATATTTGTTTAAAAAACCAAAAAATCTATATACCATAAAAATCGAATCGAATATCGAAAACATCTATACTATAGGCATATAGATTTTGATAATTTTTTGTATTCTTTTGTTTGTCATATTCTATTACAAACATAATTTCAAAATAGGCATTTAAATTACTTACATTGACTTTTCTTAACTTTCCTTTTCGGAACTAAAATTCAATTCACTAGTTTTGAAAACGTACCCAAATTCCAGACATATTCTTTTTTGACTAGCCACACCTCCTCCACAAGTCCTGGAGCACGCAGACACGGTTCCCCATTCCCCCCACGCCCCGCTCCCCTCACCACCAGGTATTATATACGAGGCTGGTAGAAACAGTCCAGCACCCTGCCGCCTGTGCCTACTTCGATGACCATTTACCTATAAACATATTAATTACTAAATATTTTATATTTTTAGGATTCCATACCTCAAAAGGTAAAATACGGAACTCTTATAGAATCATTTTGTTGCCCTTCTGTTCGTCTGTCAAGACCATTTATCTCAAAATCGCGTAGAGGTATCAGGCTGAAATTATTATTTATTCGGGTCACTTTAAGCACAGAAAAATCAAGCTTCAAAGTAAAAGATATGAGCATTTATGTCTCGATTTTGTGGCATTTCGTATAAAATTCGCCGCATAATCAAAGCCTATAGGGGTATTTCCCGTGGACCTACAGTTATTAAATTTGGCACAAAATCAGAGCTTGAAACACAAATAAAAGAAAAAATCCGAAAAATTAAAATTTATAGGCGTTTCACAAATAATTACTTCACTATTATAAATTTATATTTGTAGTTTATTTCATACAAAATTAGTGCATATGTAAAGTTAACCTCAAAAAAGTTGCCAAGTTAAGTTTGTAAATTTTTATGAATTATATTTCCCCTGTTGATCTATAGCCCTGAAACTGGTACGGAAGCTAAAGCGGCCGAGTCCGACTCGCACTTGACGGGTTTTATTAAACCCGTCTTCCAATATCATGACTTAATAAAATATTATATAGCAGTTAATTCTAAAGTACGAACGAGTCCTTATATTTTAAATGCAGATCACCACGGGAACCATTTGTTGGCTGATAAAATGTTATGATGATAAACAACTTGTTAAGTACAGTACGGATGTGAGAATGTTGCGGACACACTTGAGCACGAGTGTTTGCGCTTGCGCATCGAGAGCGACGTTTTGTTTGTGTAGCCAGAACCAAGTTTATTTTGATTTATGAAATTATCAACATTTTTCCTATTTAAATTTTTCTAATTTTTATGTGTCGCGCAGGTGCACAAGCGTGAGGACTTAAGACAAAGATTGTAAATACGACAGATTGTGAGTTCGATTCCCATTCGAAGAAATTAAATATTTAATAGTTTTTTTTTTCATTTTCTCGCTCTGGTATCGAGACAAAGCTCGAAGTTAAGTCTCTCGACATACAATGCCTCTAGTGTTGGGCAAAAAGTGGGGAACGAAAGTATCTTAACTAAAACGAACCGACTTAACACTAGGTTCACGTTTCCTTTGCCTACCCTGCTTTATGCGAGATACAGCGTGAAGCTTAAAAAAATATTTTTGTTAATTATATGATTAGATATCTCATATTACGTTATTTCTGTACTATATAAAAGGTACACACGACTATTATGATGGCAAAACATAAGAACAAATGTATGTAATTTGGCCAGTGCTATGGTCCCTGATATTATATGAATATACCTACATATAAAACTATCAATATAATTGTCTAGACATAACTCATAAAGCTAATAATATAAAATAAGAATAAATAATAAGAATATAAACGAAAGTAGAGGCCGTCGTGGCCCAGGGGCACGAGGGTGTAATTGAAACGCGACGGTTGTGGGTTCGATCCCCAATCGAGGGAATAAATTATTATTTCTTAATATTTTCATTTCTTCGCTCTGGCACCAAGGCAAAAAGCCCGGCGTTGAGTTCCGTCACTCAACACGCGATGCCAAATAAAATTTGGTGGAAAGTGGGGAACGGAGTGTTTTATCATTATGCTCCCTCTGCCTACCCTGCTGTGTGCGGGATACGGCGTGAAGCTGATTTTGATAAATGAAAGTATATAAGAAAGAAAGATAATTTGATGTCACATCAAAATACTTCGAAGCCAGCCATAGTTTCTTATTACTTACTATATTTTCATTCAATTACAGAATTTACCTAAATAGATCTTAGAGCAACTGACTGGCATATAAACATCGTTCATACTTCGTATTACCACTGGTTCAGAATTTAAATACCAATTTTTTTGTTGTTATTTAAATCATTGCCAATTTGAGATTGTTTCATTAGAATCATCATAGAGCAAACACTCAAACATCATTTATTAATTATTAACAATTGAAAAAGTGACAAAACTCACAATTGAAATCAATAAAATTACTAAGATCTAACTGAATTTTATTGGCATATTGATTAGAATATATCAAATCGGAGCAGATGTGGCGTCCATATATTGTTCTAATAGTAATGCCTTATATATTGCCTTGTTTGAATTTTATTGCTATTTCTTGTTGCCAGAGGCTGTCGTGGTGCACAAAGGTATGACTGTAACGCGACGGTTGTGAGTTCGATCCCCACTCGAGGGAATACATTATTATTGCTCAATATTTTTATTTATTCGCCCTGGCACAATTGCACCAACCCCACGTAGAGTTCCGTCACTCAACACGCACAACAATGCCTTGAACAAGTCGGCGGAAAGTGAGGAACGGAGTGCCTTAACATTAGATTCTCTCTGACTATTCGGCTGTATGCGGGATACAGCGTGAAGCCGTTTTAATTTATTTTTATTATGTCTGCCATAGTCAAGGCTAAAATAGCTCGTAGTTCAATGTACTTTCTATGACAGTTAAATTATTGTCTAAAATTAGATTAGATCTATAAAGTCAGCTCTATTAATACTAGCTTCGTGTAGATTATTCCTAAATTTATTATGATAGGCTGTTTGTTACACGAAATTGAACGAAATTATACTACAGCGAAATAAAATCAATGAAATCAGCTTCACGCTGTATCCCGCACACCGTAGGGTAGGCAAAGGGAACCTAGTGTTAAGACATTCTGTTCCCCACTTCTCGCCGAATTCTGGAGGCATTGCGTGCTTTGTAGCGGATCGCAACGCAAAAGAAATGAAAATTTTAATTTAAATAAATATTTCATTTCCTCGAGTGGGGATCGAACCCACAACCAGTCGCGTTTACAGTCACACTTTGTGCCACTGCGCCACGACACTAGCCTCAAATACTATAGTGGAAATATATTTTGATACATTTGTATTAGAAAATTTAGTTTTACTTACATTATGAGTGTAGTGATGCCTGGATGCGGTCCATGTGACATAATTACTTAAAAAGATGGCTGCTAAGAGCAGCGATCTGAAAAAAGAAAACATAATTTTACCAACAATTTTATAATATTATTTCATTGAATCAATAAGCAATGGGGAACGGAGTGTCTTAACACTAGGGTCCCTTTGCCTACCCTTAAGTATGCGGGATATTTTAGTATTCATATATAAAATCAGATAGCAACAGTAAATTAGAATTTATTTGTATGTTTTAACATTGTTTATAAATATAATTGATTTAAAATATAACTGCCAAATTTTTTACATTTACATATGTATAACATTATATTTAAATATTTTATAACTAATATTCATAAAATAGAAAATATTAGTTTATTAGAATCTTTTTAAAAATAAAGATATATATTAAATACACACAAACATACAAAATTTCAAGTTAAACGAGAACTCGAGATAACTTAACTTAGATAAATGTTGATGTTATCACTCGCACGCCATCTAACAACACTATAGAAATCCAATTACACGTTGTAATAATGGATATGATTTTAAATCGATACATCTCGGCGGTCCTTATCAAATAAGGTTGAGCGCACACGAACATTTCTTTATGTGAATATATAAATGTGATAATATTATATAATTAGGAGACCACCGTACTACAATATGTCAACTGTCAAATATAGTGTCAACTGTCAACATTTCCCGCTCTTTTCCTTTTTGCTATAAGAGTTACTGATGTAAGCCAGAAGGCACATTTTCCTGCGCAAACGTTAGTATATAGTAGTTGTACTCGATGTGATTTCTTATTAGGTTGTTACTAGTTCATTGTTAATAAGTTAGAAAGTAATTTAAATATTTTTAATTAATAAATATTGTGAATTGGTTAAAAGTGCTCCTATATTTAACTCTAAGTACTACTAACTATATATGTTGTCAAATGTTATTGGTGTTTTATATTAGTGTTTAGTCATTTAAACTTCAGTTAATATTTATTTTGATTTTCAATACATAAAGTTGTGTTTTGTTATATTAGCGCTGTGTTGTTTTCATTTTTACATTTCACTTCTGAAACCTAATTATATATTAACTTGAAATGTTCTCGTAGGTAGGTAAAATTATTATATAGGTAATTATTTTTCTCATCTTATACTAGGTGTACCCTGCGTGCGTTGCTACGCCACCAAGCCCAAGACCCCGTGTAACACCAGAGGAGCTACAGGTGTTTTCGCTTCACAGACAGATCGCGATTATACAGAGTATTTTGTGAGAATGTTTTTTGAGAATGAAAGCGGCAGATCGGCAATGTTTAGTAGTATTTTTGTAGTAGTAAGTGTTTACATTTATGGTATGTATTTGTAACTGCATCATACGTAATAGAGTATCAATAAAAATTACGAAATGCAAATAATAATCCTTCGTCGAAACTGTCGCAGGCGTTTCCAATATGCATAATAAGGCCGTCGTGGAGCAATGGCTGGCTCAGGCCGCAGCGCTGAATTCCACCTCTCAACATGAATTTAAAAAAAAATACGGTAAGCTTAAAAAGGAAGGAGGAACAAATGAGTGTCTGTTAACTATGTTCCTTCTAGCTACCCTGCTTGCTGATAACAAACTTGAAGACTATAATATCTTTACATCGATTATATTTCTTGTAGTATTTACTAGTTATGTGTTTCGAATAATAATTGGTACTTTTTTTTACGATGTATACTTTTATTATTTAAGACAATTTTATTTAAATTCTTATCATCTTCATCACCATTCACCGTCTTCGTGAAGCCTTATTTCAGCGATAAATCTGTTCATAAAGGATTCAAAATACTAACTGTAATATGCGCTGACTGAGATAACATCTTTATGGGGCTGCGGGTTAAGTGACGGCCGCTCAGTTTATTTAAATGTACTAAAGTTATTTTTTTTTATCAACGGAATTTTGTTTAATTCCCATTATGTAGGTAGATAATGACATTGGAGGAACTGTTTATTATATGAAATTTTTATACGTTTTCTCAATAAATATTTAACTATTTAGTAAATTGAAGGGCTATTAGAAAGGTTTTTTTTCTATTCATATTAATTTAAAATTATTGTAAATAAAAATAAATAATAATAAATCAGCGTCACGCTGTATCCCGCACACAGCAGGTTAGGCAAATGGAACCAAGTGTTTTTTTTTAGTTGTAGTTGTGTTGAGACACTTCGGTTCCCACTTTCTGGCGAATTCTGGAAATATCGCGTGTTGAGCGGCGAAACTCAATGCCGCACTTTGCCACGCTACCAGAGCGAGAAAATGAAAATATTAAATATTTCGTTTCCTGAAGTAGGAATCGGATAAACGAATCCTGCTCCTGTATCACGACTGGCCTCTGATACTTAAATAAAAATAAATAAATTAGCTTCACGCTGTATCCCGCACACAGCAAGGTAGGCAGAGGGAACCTAGTGTTAAGACACTCCGTTCCCCACTTTCTGCCGAATTCTGGAGGCATGTTGAGTGGCAGAACTCAACGCTGCGCTTTGCCTTGACACCAGAGCGAAGAAATGGAAATATAAATTTTAAGTAAATATTTCATTTCCTTTAATAGGGATCGAACTCATAACCAAACGGTTTTACAGTCACACTTTGTGCCCCTGCGCCATGACTGGTATAGTTCACAATTTTAAAATTTTATATTTTTCGTTATTGATTTTATGGTTTTGAAACGTATAGATTAATAAATCAATAAAAAATCGCTATTGTGACAACAAATTGTGTTTTAATTATTATAAAAGATCGTCAATAGTTCATAACTTAAACCCAATTACTCCATTCGTCCTGCGAGATCTGAGATGACCTCATTTAATAAGAAGAAAGAAAATCTTTATTATTGGCCATGATAAGTTAATTTCAGATTTTTTTTATCATATAAAAAATACCTCAACACTTTTATTAGATAGCCTACGTGTTTAATTATTAGCTTTTATATTAGTTTTTGTAATCTATTAAAAATTAATTAAAGTCACTACTTTTCGGATGCTTGAAATCTATTTGGTTGAAGTAAAATAAGAAGAAGTGTTAACAGGTTTATTATTACAATATGGGTCCTACATTGAATTTAATATGTTAATCTTGTTGCAATGACGCAATTAAATACATATTAAAAATGCAGGTCAAATCGCCAACACCAAAACAAACAGCTGTCCTCAAAAACACCTACTAATTATAATGTTAATAATGTAAGGCCGTCGTGGAGCAGTGGCACAAGCGTGCGACTGTCAAAGTGACGGTTGTGGCTGTCGATTCCTATTCGGGGGAATGAAATTGATTATGCTTTAATATTTTTATTTCCTCGCTCTGGTAACGAGGCAAAACCTTAAGTTCAGCCACTCAATAAACAATGCCTCGAGAATTTGACGGAATGTGGGAAACGGAAGAGTCTTAATGGGAACGGAGTGTCTTAACACTAGGTTACCAGGATCTCTCTGCCTACACTATCATGTGCATTATACAGAGTGCAAGCTAATAATAATATAATGTTAAGAATGTTCAAAATTTTAAACCTTAGACTAATGTTAATTTTGCAACACACAGTTGCTACGTTTGTAAATTTATTTTTATTGAAGACAACTCTCTGGTATTTTTCTCCTTACACATAAAATGTAGAAGTAATGAAGGTAATGTTTATTAAATTAGAAATAGAAAATAACCTACATTCTTCGAAGCTGTTTAAAATTTTATGCAAAAACTGAGTAAAGTAAACATTTGGTGTGGAAACAAAGACTACATAAATTTTCAAAGGGAGCTCGAGATAGTTCTGTAGATTTCGCAAATAAACACACAGAGTAATACTAACAGATGTTTACATAGCTAAAAATACCACCATCCTACGAGTACCTGTAGGTTTAACGGTCATTAGGCGTTTCTTCAAATAACCACAATGTGTGCTCAACTTCAATATTGTTTGTGATCGAATATTTTTGAGGATGTTGTGTTTGTTGCTGATGTCATTCCAGTTCTGGAGATTTTCTTTTTTAATTATATTTGAATATCAGCTCCACGCTGTGCACATAGTGGTTCAGGGAGAGGGAACCTAGTGTAAAGACACTCACTCCGTTCATCACTTTATTTTTAATATATTTAAAAGTAACTAATGTTATGTTTTTTTGTGCTATGTATTTTTAGCATTTATGTAAATCATTGTGTTTCATCTATTTTTCCTAATTGCAATGCTTTGTATTATTTATATTAATCTATAATTTATGCTCTAAGCCAGGGATTCCCAACCTTTTCTTGATCAAGGACCACTTTTATATCATTCTTGGTAGTAGGGACCACTATGCATGTAGGTATAATAAAAATTAACTGTGATTATTAAACAGAAACTTCCCCTCACCATACACAGTCATAAAATTAAAATCGTTCGCGAACCATATTTAGGCTTCTGCGGACCACTGGTGGTCCGCGGACCACTGGTTGGGAACCACTGCTCTAAGCATTGTGTATGCCTAATACTAACGTTATGGATGAATAAAATAGTACGTACGGTAACGAATAATAAATTAGTTTCACACTGTATCCCGCACACGGCAGGGAGAGGCAGAGGAATCTAGTATTAAGACGCTCCGTTCCCCACTTTTCACCGAAGAAGAATAGTATATTTTTAATTAAAAACTTTACGTCAAATAATTACAATAATGTTCTAGTTACTACAAGTTAATGTTAGGTCATTTTTTTTCAGCTTCACGCAGTCTAATTCTGGAGGCATTGTGTGTTGAGTGGAGGAACTCAACGCCGCGCTTCCCCTCGAAATCAAACTTATAATCTGTCGGATTGATCCTCAATTTTATACAGTATTATAGTAAATCAAGATTACTAAAATATTAAATTTCTATTCTTCAAGAAGAGTTTTTATACGCGTTCCCATAATTGTTGTTGAAGTGATATTAAACTAATATGATGTTTAATATTAATGAACTTGACATTACAAATAGAAGTTCCGCAGGATGGCAACCCGACACGGTCGGCACCGGCCGCCGCCCGACGCAACGGATCCGACATCCGACACGCCTGTCAATTAGTACCAGGGCTGATTTAGATATATATATTTTTCCCTTATTAAGATTTGTTTTAGATGGTGATGATGATGATGATGATGATGTACAAGAGTTTTGATGATTCGTTTTAGAATATTTTAGAGGGCTACATAGTGTAGAGGAGTGTTAGATTGTGAGTGCGATAGTTGTAAGTTTGATTTTTCACTTGATAGAAAAAAAGAAGTAAAATTGCGGCGTTAAGTGCTGCCATTTTATTATATTTCTAAATTGATCTAAGGCAAAAATCTTATTATATAGATTGATAAGAATCAAGAAGTAAAAACAAACATACTACGAATATTATAAAATGACAGAATCTGTTTGTGACAGGTTCATTTTAATATTTTTTTGGATTAGACGTTTTGATTTCTTAAAATATACAGTAGTCATAAAATTTGTCTAGTTATATATAAACTGTAATATTTTCTAAAAAAACATCTCTTCGAATTCATCTGAATAATTCTGCTCTAACAACGTTTAATGTTTTAGTTCTCCTTTTTTTTAACATTTTATCTATATATTTATTAGAACTACATAATTTCAATAATAATTTAAGTCCGGCGTTGAGTTCCGACACTCAACACGCAATGCCTCGAAACATTCGGTGGAAGGTGGGGAATGGAGTGTCTTATCACTATGTTCCCTCTGCCTACCCTGCTACGCGCGGGATACAGCGTGAGGCTGATTTTTATTTAATTTACATATTTTCAAAATGACAATTGAAAGCACAGGAAACAGAACCAAAAGCAGAATCTACTGGAGACAGTTGAAATTTATACAGTTCTATGTGTGACGTTTATAAATCGGCAAAGGCTTAAAACAACTGCACGGCTTAGAATTTTTTATAAAGCTATATTTTTGAGCGTGTTGAGTGGCGGGACTCAACGCCGCATTCAAAATTTTGAAAAAAGAATTAATTTAAAAATCCACTCGCAGATATAAACATAAACAGAAGTTACTTATTTAGAAAACGTATAAAAATTTGAACGCAGCGGGACTCGAACCCGCGCCTCCTGGAAACCGACCAGGCGCTCTGACCACTAAGCCATGCGTTCTCGCCAAGCTACGTCGAAATTTTTATACGCTTGTTACAACTTATTTATGTTGTTAGCATCTCTGTAGGGAGATTTTTACAAATTTCCGCTACCCAAAGATAATTGCTAAGAATTATCGTTTGGCAAGAGAGAA
>JAATLQ010037714.1:0-62050 GCA_013421005.1 Heliconius erato x Heliconius himera | reverse complement strand
TGAGGAGGCAATGGATATATTACGGAAACAACTAACTGTGCCGCAATCAACATAATCAACGGCCAAAAACTCGGATTTGACAAAAGGAACTCGGATTTGACAAAAGCAGACCATTCAAGATATTAAAGTCCACTTCACATTTTAAAAAGAAAAACTAACATTTTTAAAAATCAATTAAGAACAAAAAAGGCACGGACAACAAAAGTCTGTGGCGCAAAACAATTTAAGCATAAAAAAATCACTGTTAATAGCGTCATTTGTGCCAGCCATTCATATTTAGCCTCTGGGATCGATATAATTACTTCACATATATTATTCGTTACGTCTTCAATCTACAATTGAATGCAATTATCGAGTAAGTGATATCGATTTTGATTATTTCCTCCGAATAAAACGCCTGTGGCTAGTAAGTTTTTGTATGGTAACGGTTTTTTAAATTTCCTATTAGGGAGAGGAAGGCATGGATTTTGATTGTAAATGTGGTAATTTGCAGGTTCCATTGCCACTTAGAGAAAAAATATATTTTTTCATTTTATTACTGCCATAACCAGAAATGTGGTAATGAGTTCAATCACTCAGAAAAAAACTATAGTAATGAGTTCCATCACTCAGAACATGGAATGTCTGGAAAACTGAGCTGAAACGGGGGACACTAGGTTCTGGCTACCCTGTTAAACCACACACAATTTAGGTTATTATTATATTTTTTTAATAATAAAGATGTTATAATTCTTTTGCCACAAAAAATTATCGAATATTTGTAAAAAATGATGTTACTTAATAATTTGATATTAATAATTCATCAATTAAAATTTACTACTAAAGGATGTTTGTTACAAGTGTTGCTGAAAACTAAACCATTAGTATACACGAATTGCTGTTAATGAAGCGTAAATAGTTTTGATACTTGAGTTGAGCAATACATTGCAACGTATGACGTTGACCTGATTTTAACTCATTATTTATATATATATATAAACTATTAATACACCTGTCAATAAGTTTCCAGTTGCATAGGTGTGCCTTATAGTGTGTATCTGGTATGGTTGATTGGGTACTTGCTGTAAATATATATGTATGTAGGCACTCGGTTTCTCTTTATAAGAAATCTTTACAGCTTTTTATATATTTTTGTTTCATAAGTAGCGTAAGTTGGTTTACTTATGATTTATATTGTAAGCATTTTTAATGCTGTAGCTTTTTAAATGTCTATAATACACATTTTTTTTAAAGATGGAGAGTTCCGTCTTCTCCAGAAATATATTTAAATTTAAAGTTAAGTTACTTATTGAAATTCTTAACTTGACTATGCGTGTCGATATTGAATTTAAGTTTTATTCTAAAATATTATTATTTGTTCTTCTTCTTCGTGTCAATGCTTGAATATAAAAATACATTAAGGCGATTTAAATTTTATCCTTGGCTACTTATGGGTCATTGAGCTCTGATGGGTCAGTCGATCGATATTTATCTTTAGATATTATATGTATGTACATTGCTTATGCACATAATGCACCATTTCCTTATATTTTGAGTATGGGTACCTAGATGGTCGAGTTTGCGTTGGTGTAATATTTTTCTTTATGTGTGATTTTTCTTTATTACGAAAAAAGTAAGCGTGGGAATAAATGTTCATCTGCATATAAAAATCGATTATCCAGGAAGCAAGATAGTGTACCCATTCAACTATATATTACTTCACATATTTTCAATATTTAATTTGAAATTGCTTATTGTAACATAACACCAAAATAAGAAAATTCTTAACTTGTAAAAAATTATGTTCTTCCGATTTTTCAAAATACTATTTTACTTTTCCACTAAACGTTATTTAGTTACTGATTATAAAACGTTAGCTAAATCATAAAAGTTTCCATTTTTTTTTCTATCACATGCCTTGTGTGTGTCTCGAGCAATAAAATAAGTAATAAAAACAAGTAATGGCAGACAGTCTGTTATGAAATAGAAAGAGCGTGCAATGTGCGATTTTACATACGTAATGAAGAAAGCGCGAATTGATTGAATTGAAAGAGCTGTGTTTGAAAAACAATGCTGTATTGTATCTTAATGTTATATATTATTATTATATACTTGTCACTTCTATAATGACGAACGGAAATAATGCAGATTTTTTTAAATATATATTACAGTAATAGAAAGCTTTGGTTGGTATTGTAAGCAAGTTTTAAGTATTATAAAAAATATATTAAGCTTGGTCGTCCTTCGGGGGTGTTCGTTATTTTACGCTATGTTACGATAAAGTGTGGCGTTAACTTTTTACCGTGAAATAGATATAGGTGGGTAATGCTTAGGCGGAACGGGGAGTCCTTTTAAAAAATATGAAATAAAAATAGATATAGAATAAGAAATAAAAATAGATTTACATCTCCACCAATAAAGATTTTTGTATATTGTTACTTCGCTCCGCTCCCTAGAAACGATCGAGTTAATTTCAACTCTTTATACTAAGTTCCGCCACTCCATGCCGTGTCTTGAAATCGACGTGGAAGCAAAGTACCAAGTGTCTTGTCACAATGTTCTTTAAGAAATTAAAATAAATATTACCTGTATTCGAAATTCGTAAATACCAGAGATGCATCTTTGCTTTAATATTATTCTTTGCAGCTCCAACATCCATGTTGGAAGCTCCAAAGCATAATTTATTTATTGACTTATATTTTTCTAATCATTCTCGCAGAATTAATGTAGCATCCTTAAGAATTACAAAACTATTTTGTGCGGAAAAAACTATTTGTGATAGTCGTATACCTCGTTAATCGAATTACTATTAGAAGTAGTTGTGTGCGATATTATCGTTTCTATGACCAGTTTCCTACTTACTGCTCTATTAAAGAAAAGTGTAGTATATTTTTCCAAGGCGTGGATCTTAGAAATTTATAACAGGAAACGATATACAAACTCATATAAGGTGCGAAAAGAAAGTCTGACAAAACGAACCTTAAAAAACTATATAAAGGTTTATTTTTGTGTTCATAGTATCGAATAACGATATTATCAAAGTAGAAGGATTAGTGACGACTATTAATCCACAAGTAGTCTAGTCATATTGATTTATATATGTACTTATATTTATATAAATATTAGCCACTATGGATGTGACTTCACTATTTTAACTTAATTAATTTTAACAGCTATATTCTTAGTATTCTCAAATGTCAAACGAGATCTCCTGCCTCTTAAGTCTACATTTTCTGGACGTTTTAATTTGCCTACATCATTAGATAACGTGTGACTAAATATTTAAATATAATTTATTTTAATTATGTAAAGAAAATTATAATTCAATATCAATTTAAAATGAAATCGATCTAATATTCTTCTTTAGCTCATTAAATATATATCCGGTATTGATTATAACCTATAATACTAGTTTGTTATAGTGCGATAAGAAGTTTTGAATTACATAATATGAATTTAGGCCACGCCGATTTGTTCGGACAACTTGTTTTATATGCAAATATCTAATAAAATTGATAAATGAGAGTAGCACTGAAGCGGAAATTAAAAAAATATTTTAAGCTTAATGAAGTCGCTGCGCTGCTGTCGTGATTTGGATGTGCGAATTTAGACGTTTTTTTAAATTACCTATATACCGATTTATATATGTATTAGTATATAGTATATCTTATATTTTATAATTTAATTAAAGATTGTAATGTAACAAGTATGAGCTAGTCTTTGTACTTTACGGAACGCCGCGTTTTAACCAGACCGAGAAAACTCTTATAAGTAAAAATATTCCCAACTAACAGCAAGCCGGCTTGACGCAGTGGAGCAGCCTCTAATAGCGAATCCGACGGTTGCGAATTAATTATTTTAATCTTCCCTGGTCTGGTAACGAGGGCCGATTGGGTAGAAAGTGGGCAACGGATTATTTTAACACTAGGTTTCCTACCATGCTATTTGTTATATTTTACCTTCAAAATACATATTTGAGGCCAGTCATGGCGCAGGGGCACAAAGTGTGACTGTAAAATCGACTGGTTGTGGGTTCGATTTAAATGAAACATAATTTCTTCGCTTTGGTGTCGAGGGAAAGCGCGGCATTGAGTTCCGCCACTCAATACGCAATGCCTTCAGAACTCGGCAGAGTGTCTCGGTAGAGGAACGGAGTGTCTTAACACTAGGTACCCTCGACTTACCCTACAGTGTGCGGGATGCAGCGTGAAGCTGATTTTTAAAATACATATGTAACATCGACATGCATACGAGTTTGTATGTACCTACATAATTACGTACTTTTGGTATAGTTTGTAATTTCCAAGAGTATAACGTTTCTGCAATGTAGGTGCTTATATAATGATCTTTATATGTTATAACTATTGTTTTTGGCAATCGCTTTATTTAACTGCTGTTCAAATAATTTACATAATCCTCGTAATCTGTACGTTTTAAAGTATTATAACATCACATTACAGTACATTTGTACTGCAATAAATCAAATGTATATTCATTTAAATTTATAAACAAGAATTATGTTTTTTTTTCATATAAATTCGTATTTAATATTATTTCTATTATGTTTATATATTTACTTTTTTAACTTCACTTCATCTATCCCGCGTATAGCAGCCAAAGGAGCAAAAAGTAAAATCAGCAGGAAGTAAAAATATGTTGTTCAATAAAAGCAACATAATCCCCGAATCTTGAATAGTAATCAAACCCACAACCATCGCGTTTACAGTCAAACTATGTACCGCCTCATGTATACAATAATAATATTAACTGCATTACATTAACAGATACCAGTTGTTCAGATAGTTATTGACTCGCATTTACTTCACATAATGATATAGACAGTAAGAGAGGCATATGAGACTTAAATATATATAACTTAGGGCAGTAACGAAAGTGGAGTCATTATTAAACAATTTAATATTGTAATTAGGTAGCCGCGTAAGAGAAAAGCAAATTGCTATTACTCTCTAAATACATGGAGTAAATCCTTAATGGATTTAGCTTAGTGTTAAAAGTAAATTGTTAACATGTACATATGTTTAGCGTGCGGTTGTAATTGTGACAGGTTCTGGGTTCGATTCCCATTTAAGGATATGAAATATTTAATATTTTCATTTCGTTGCTCTGGTAAAGAGGCAAAGTTCAGTATTGAGTTCCGCCACTCAACACGCAATGCCTCTAGATTTCTTCGGAAAGTGGGGAACAGAAGTGTCTCAATGGAAAGAGGTGTCTTACTAGATTGAATCTTGGTTAAACGCGGCAGTTAATAAATACAAAATGTAACTCTGACAAAAACATCCTTAGTTAAAGTTCGGTGTTAGATTATGCCATTATTTGATATGTTTCAAATTTGACTTATATGTCAACCGAATGACGTCATTGTAGCAAAATTATTTTGTTGCACGCAGTATCTCGCATATAACAGAATAGACAGAGGGAACCTAGTGTTAAACACTCCGTTCCACACGGGTGAGGTTCCCCTTACTTATTTATAACAAATCGTAATTAGTCTTTAAGTAATTGGTTGCAAGTACAAACCAGACAAATAAAAGTGAAAATATGAAAATTTCACATCCAAGGGCATGTAGGAAAGTGGTAGAGCATGTACGCGCGAAAGTTGCTACTAACATTGTGCGATAACTTCACAAAAAACATGTATGTCTCATTGAAGTGCTAAACCCGGTCATTATTTGAAAGTAACCTATTACTATTTGTATTAATTATATATATTGTATAATAGCAGCTTCACGATTTTCTCGCAGTGTAGGATAGACAAAGCGAAGGCGCAGATCAATTTTCAAGACATTGCTTATTTAGTGGCGGTTCTCAACGCCGCACTTTGTTTAAGAGAGCGGGGAAATGCAAATAATTAGATTATAATTATCCTCTGAGTGTGATGCGTGGTACACGCAATAAGTGGACAATTTATATGTAAAGGTAAAATAATCAATAATGTGCTTTTGTACTTTTTCTTAGGAAAAAAATATAGGTACTTTATTTCCAGGTATATGGTTTTATTCTATTGTAAACAAACAATAACTTACATGCTATGTTTATTCGTTAAAGTACAGTAAAAACGTATAGTAGATAAAGTAAGTACTCTTCATATAAATAAACACAGATTATCATATTTCAATGAACATTTTTCAAGTCCCTAAATGTACAAGGTAGTATTGTATTTATTCTTATATCAAATACCAGCGATATAGGGTTACCACGAAGGTAATCAAGTATTAGGTACACACTATACACACCCGTATAACCCTTCCAAAAGCTCACGTTACTATGTAATCATATGGGCACATATTACGTAATTTTTAAGCGTATCTTGAACTAAATCATCCTTAAAAGTAAGTAAGTTAGTCTCTAATTATAATAATTGCGGTAATAATGTGTCGGTCTGTTTGTCAAGATGTGATTATGCGGTCAACGTAACCGAACTGCTTAGGATTCCGCTAAATGTTTTGTGTGTTTTAATTAACTATCAGTGCGAGACAAGCGGTTGGTCTTGACTTTATTTTACGCATGTGTTTAAATAAGAATTATCATATAAACTTACTTAACCTTTTACAATCTTGCTTAAAAAGTTGAAGTAGATTCAAATCTTGAAGTTTTGATAATCACTTATTTTTACATTTCAACTAACTATATTTATTTCATCGATCTTCGATCGTTGCACTAAAAGCTGATTGAGTTCCACGATTCAACTCGACACGACTATTAAGATGCTTTTTTTACATAGGCCTGAGTTCTGTATATTATCAAATACTCAAAATATATTAAAGTTTTATAAGAAACAGCCTCAAGGTAATAAATAAGTATGGAATAACTATAACACTATACACAACAAAAAATACTTGTATGGTTAACAGTTCACACCCACATCACATCGTTCAGCTCATGACCGATGTGTTAAGTAGTGAAAGTTCGTGTATATAATACTAAATCAAATAAGATAGGTTGAATGACATTTTAGAGAATGCGGCATTGCACTTAAAACTTATGCAAGAGGTGTACACGCAAATTAATATTAGATATACATTTGCGGCAAATGAATAAAAAAATTAAAACGTAAATCAATCATTTTTAAGATTTTAATCTACATTTTTTATATGAATTTTATAAATTATTCTATTTTATAAAGCAGTTGTGGCGCAGGAGCACCGCGTTAGAATGTCAACGCGTCAGTTGTCCGTTCGATTCCCACTAGGAAGAAATAGTTATTTTAATTTCTCCGCTTTGATGAGAAGACAAAGCGTGGCGTTGAGTTCCGCCTCTCAACACATAATGTCTGTAATAATTGTAATTGGGGCGGTGTATGGGAAACGAAACGTCTTAACACTAGGTTCCGTCTTATATTTGAAATACAGCGTAAAGCTTAATTTTTTTTATAAAATACGATATTATATAATAATTATTTTAAGTGGACCGGTATCGGAATAATAAAATAAGTCGTTTGTTGTTTCAGGTGAGGGATCTCTTTTCTTTACAATGTCTTGTATGAACACTGAGCAAATAACTTAAGGTAAGTTTAATATTAAATTGTATTGTATATTGTGTATTGTATTTGTTATCAGTAATTTATTCGCATTAAAAATTATTTTATATAACATTTAATAAAAAAAAATAGGCCGAAACTCGTGGAGTAGAACACTGAAATTTCCTTGGAGAGTGTGTAAGGTATAAAGAAGACAAAATTATCCAAGAAATCTATAGAAACGGGAAGATTTTGCTTTTTATAGTTTATTTAAAATAAGTTCCAGGCAGCTAGATAGTTATGAATCAATACTTAAAAAATATAAAAGATGCATACAACTGTAGATAAAGTGAGATCACTTTGCCCTTTTGCTAAACACGCTTATTTTCTTAATCGCGGGGTTACTGACATTTAGCGTGCTCGTCTAAACAAGGACTTGCATACGTTGCCAGTGATTTAATAACGTAATTGATATAAGTTACTTCATATTTTGTTATTATAATTATGATAATTTTGTATTTAGGTTTCTTATATATTATAAGAATTATATAAATTATTCTTCGATTATGATAATTAAGTTAATTTTGTTTTTATAAAATGAGATTTTCTTTAAATTGTTTGAGAGAGAGAGAGAGAATTTAGTAAATAGTATTGTCAGTTAGTGTAACTTAACAGCGCGATTTTTGCCCACTAGACCAGGATCGCTAATATGTAATATATATAATTTATGTATGTATGGTTGAAAACAACAACCATACCATTACGTTCAGTAAAAGACACCCTACGGCCTTTGCATACCTCTTTCGCCTCGTACTTGTCCTAACATTACCCATTTATAATATTTTGTCTGTGTGTGTTGTTTATTTGATTTCTTAGGTACATTTTATTTGTACCCAATTCTATAAAGATATAGTATATTATATGAAATTGAGGCCAGTCGTGGCACAGGGGCACAAAGTGTGACTGTAAAACCAACTCGTTGTGGGTTCGGTCCCCACTCGAGGAGATAAAATATTTACTTAAAGTTATATTTCCATTTCTTGGCTCTGGTGTCGAGGACAAGCGCGGCGTTGAGTTCTGCCACTCAACACGCAATGCCTCCAGAATTCGAGGCAGAAAGTGAGGAACGGAGTGTCTTAACACTAGATTCCCTCTGCCTATCCTGCTGTGCGGGATACAGCGTAAAGCTGATTTATTTTATTTATTTTTATGAAATTGATACAAATATTGAATTGTTATTTCTATACATTAAGTAATATCCTTACTTATAAAGTAATATAGTGATTTCCGAGTGAATGAACACTTAAATGTTTACTTTCATCAAGAGAATGCTTAGAACGATGATGATCTTGAATGAAAGTAAGCGCGAACAGCTTATTAGTATTGGATATTTGCCGTGATTATGATTTATGATGTTAAAATGCATATTTCAAGGTTGTATTTGCAATATGAATTTTATATATTCATTTTAGGTGCCTGTATGTTACATTTCTTAAATTTAAATGTTTTTAAATTTAAGCTGTATTCCGCTTTTAGTAAGGTAGGCTGAGGCAACTAAATATTAAGAAACACCGTTCTCCAATTTCCGTTTGATTTTCAAGATATTGCAAGTTGAGAGGAGGAACTCAAACTCAATGGAAATAGTCCATTCAGCCGAGTGGGAATCAAACCCACAACAATCGTGTTGCAGATGATATCATGCTGCGACCTCTGTATTTTATTATATTATATACATTTTTAACATTTCTATAGTCGAATTTTTTAAAGAATATTACAGAATCGTATTTGCTGGTGAATTGGATTACTGAATAATATTTATAATATAAGATTTCCTCCTTATATTATAAATATTATTCAGTAATCCAATTCACCAGCAAACAAAAAAAAACAAATTATAACATAATGAGTTATTGTATACATGAATAATGTAGATAAGCTCTGCGATAAGACCTTAACTCATTATTTATAGGTGATAGTAATGTATGAAACAAAAAATCCAAAGCACGAGCCAACGTTGCCTATAAATATCGCACTAATGGCGTTTCTTACGGGTCTTCTACCTGCCTCGCAAGGTATTCAACCGTATGCAAAGGATCAAGGTGTACCGTAACTATAGAAAATTACCTATATATATAAATAGAATAAAGGTACATATAAGAATTTTTATTTTTTATCAGATTCACCCTGTGATCCTGCATATAGGCAGACATTTTTGGCAGAGGGAACCTAGTGTTAAGACATTCCGTTCCCCATTTTCTGCCGAATTCTGGAGGCATTGTGTGCTGAATGGAAGAACTCAAAGTCCCACTTTGCCTCGATGGTGTCGAGGCAAAGTGGGGCGTTGAGTTCTTCCCGACACGAAGAAATGGAAATATTTCATTTGTTTTGAGTGGGCATCGAATCGAACACAACCAATCTCGTTTTACAGTCACTCTTTTGTGCCACTGGCTTCAATCGTAATAATTAAATAGTAATAAGTTTATTTTTATTATATTTAAATAATATTTGAGTTTCACATATACCTACATAAACTTCTAACTTAACTTGTGTGTTTAACCATTTTTTAAACTGTGCCCGAGTTAACTCCTCAATTAACTTGGGCAATAAAAATGTGTTGTATGTCATACACAATATTCTTCTTTCGTTGTAGTTTAAAAATTATAATCATCTTCTCTAATAAGGATATTTTCATATAAGTGGAAGTTACACAGTTGTTAGTAATTTGAAATATAATTTTTATAACTAATCCCCACGGTGTCAAGGATGGCCGCTTTGCGTGTTTTGACGTTTACTTTTTAAGTAATGTTTTAATGAAGATTACGTTTATACTTTATACAGACGCATTGTGTAATTATTATTTTTTTATATTTATGTTTATAAAATACGAGGCAAATAGGTAGGTACAGCTGACAATTAAAAAAATGTTGTGCTATAAACATTATAGTATGTAGAATTTATGTAGTAATTATAGATGCTAAAAATTTATTTTTAAAAAACAAAAAAAAAATGAAAACTTCGTTCTGGTTAGATGCAATAAGGTTCCACCACCATTAAACTTTAAAAAAAAATAAATAAAAGTAAATTACGCTTGGTAATGACTTAAATGAATAATTATTCATTTACCAGTATGGGAATTGAATCCGTAACCACCGTCATATACTGCCCTACATAAAACAAATTTCAATAGTTAATTTTTTTTTACTTTACGCTCCATACGACATATAGTAGGATAGGCAGAAGTAACCTTCTATTAGTCTTAATAGTAGGTTCCTTCTGTCGTCACGTGAAAAAGGGGTACCGGAGTGTCTACTCCGATACCCCGCTTAACACGCAATGTCCCAATTTATTGGAACATTGCGTGTTAAGCGGCGCAACTCAATGTCACGTTTTTTTGTTACCAGAGCAAGGCAATGAAAATAAGTCATTGCTCCGTGAAATTCGAACCTACGACCGCCGCACTTGCAGTCAGACACTGTGCAGCTGTGCTATGACGGCTTCGACCGTACATAATATGAAATTTCACATTAATAGTTCCATACTCTTAGTGAAAAGTGAAGGTCATTACGCTTGAGCTATTATGCTTCTATTTATCACATACAACATGTTCACTCTAATGTATTGTGAAATTATGTTATAACATAACATAATTTCACAATATATATGTTTATAGTCATTTGAACGTCTAAATAATAACCATTTTAAATTATAATATATTGATTTAATGTTAATAGAACAATATTTTTTTATAATTTCTATCTAAATTATGAATCTATTCGAAGTGCTCTTCTAGTCAATAATATTTTTCTCTCAGATAAAATTTGGCGATATCTTGGCATGTGACTAAAAAGAGCGAATGAGCTTTTTTATTTTCCCGCTCTGGTAGGAAGCGCGGGATAAAGTCCTGCCATTCAACACGCATTTTTTCGAATTTAAGCGGTAAGCTCAAAACAGATTGTGTTGACACTAGATTATCTTTGCCGATTTTGCTACATACCGGATAGCTAGAATTATATAAAAAAAAGTTCATTTTAGGATCGTCTTCAATATATTTGATACTATTTGTACTATTTTAATTGTTGTATTCATACTGCTAATTATAGCCTCTTTTTATATTTAAAACATAAGAAAAAAATGTATAGAAAAATAAATTGCGGGAAACAGAGTGTCTTAATCTTAGGTTCCCTCTGCCTACCCTGCTAAAATAGTATTTTAGAATCACTTATCTAAATAGTTTTCAAGCGAGGGCGCGGCGTAGCACTATAAACGGCGTAACACAATTGTCTCATTTGTGACAACCTTGCGTTTTATTGTGCCTTTTCACACCCAAATAGGTTGTTTCTAAATTAATTAGTCTTTAAAGGTCATCTGTTTTGTTTGGTTAATGCTACTACTGAGAACGGATTTAGTTATAAAACATAAGTATAATAGGGCTTTTTTTTTTAAAGATGTCAGATCTTAAGCTTTTTCGAAATTTTAAGCATAGACGTAGGTGTATGAATTTTTAGGAATTAATTATTAGAAACTGTTATTAGGAATCTATTTTATAAAGTACTTTTTATGAATAATTGAAAAATCTTTATTTTTTGTGATAAAGACTTTTTTACCTTTTTTTGGAATTATAATGTAAAGCTGTATCCTTTCCTGTAGTAATGCATTATGATCCATTCTCCACTTTACGTTAAATAGTTGTCACTCCCATAGTATTCATGAGAAACCGGAAAATCCTTGAAATTTTATATTATCGGTGTTTGCATTTCAAATGTTAAATTAATAAAATATAATGAAGATGCATAGCTAATTCAGAAATTCATAAATTCAAATTATCTTATGACATTTTGATAAAGGTGGCTGTCGAAAATACAAAACTTAAAAAAATACTTGCTTTTTGCCAAGCTTGGGTCGGTTTGGCTTCAACCTTTTAACCTATTCGAGGAAAGACTATTAAGTGTCTGACTTTTATTTTAGGATAAAAAAACAAATTCTGGATTGTTGAACGAGTCTGACTGAATTCGATGTCTGTGATAGATGGATCTGACCAACGAGATCCATCTATTAATAAAATATTTTTTTCCCCGTAGCGGTAAACCAAAATTGTATACTTAACTATAGTGTTTTGGGATATAGACAGAATAAAATTAGTAAATATTTTTTATGTACTTCGCGCATGACGTACTTATGTTAAGACACTCCGTTCCCCACTTTCCGCCGAATTTTGGAGGCAATGCGAGTTGAGTGGCGGAACTCAACGCCGCGCTTAACACTATTTACACCATTTACAGCAGGGCGAAGAAATGAAAATATAAATTTAAATAAATATTTCATTTCCTCGAGTGGGGATCGAACCCACAACCAATCGCGGAGTCTTAAAGAAAACAAAGTTTGCTATAGAAATTATTATGATACTAGGATATATTATACAGTGTTGCCAGTGCTATTTGACAATACATTGCTATTTGTTGCAAAATTATGAATAAGACCGCACATTTTAATGCATATATGTAAATAACATAAATTAATTATTTTAAATATGTTATATGTTGATTTTATATATTTTATTTTGCATAGTTAAATAAGGTCAATTGTTTGTTAATGATAAAAATGTGATGTGTTCGTGATCTAATGGATGAGAAAATTTAAATGAATTATATATTTTTTGTAAAACTTTAAAATAATTCAATGAGTTATTATGTAAGATAGGTTATGTTCTTATTATTTTATTATCCTTACATATTATATTAACTCATTTTCGTAGCTAGTGCCTTGTAGTCACACTTATTTAACTGTAATCAAAAGTGGCTTGTAAAAAGTATTATAAATAGTAAATTAAATTAGAAATGAAATCAGCTTCACGCTGTATCCCGCATACAGCAGGGTAGGCAGAGGGAACCTATTGTGAAAATTTTGGAAGCATTGCGTGTTAAGTGGCGGAACTCAATGCCGCGCTATGCTTCGACACCAGAGCAAAGAAATGGAAATATAAATTTAAATAAATATTTAATTTCCTCGGATCGAAGGATCGGTCCCACAACTAGTTGCGTTTACAATCACAGTTTGATCCCCTGTGCCACGACTGGTCTGATCATATATAATACTGAAGTATTAAATAAATAAACATATTTTTTAAATAGTGATTGTCATCTCATTCACCAGCGTCGTCTTTGACGCCACGTGCATTTTGTCGTCACGCAGTGTTAAATAACAATGCGGTGTTCATGACACGGTTACGTCTGTTGCGTAGGCGCAGGTCTCATTGTACACCTACCAGCGATAGTTATCTGGCGCTATGGATTATTCATCTTATATTTTTGTTTAGGACTAAACGCAATGATGAAAGGATCTAACAACTTTGACCCGTAGGAGTACGTGGGTTGTGGGTTCGATTCATTTCTATTAATCGGAGAAATATTTTTTTTTTATTTCAAAACCCTGGATAAGACAAAGAGCGGTGTTAGTTGCGCCACTTAACACCGCGTTTTGTCATATGTATGTGTCCGTCATATTACCATGGAACGGAGCGTTTTCACAGTTATTAGGTAACCTCTGCTTATTCTGCTATATGAGAGATTCAACGGGAAATTCAATGGAAGAATACCTTCTTTAGTTAAAGATTGATTCCACAATGTATGAAATAATTTTATATAAATTTAATTATTTCTTTTTTTGATAATTATATTTATTTGTATATTTCGAAAGTCTTCTCACAGTATGCAATTATAATTAACGATTTTCTAACTTTTGAGTATTTATTATATAAGGTTAAATTTGTTAGACGAATACATCATTTATATGGAGAGGTATGTTTTGAACGAAGATATGAGTAGTTAGGCATATATCGTAAATAGTAATAAAATTATCTTTCGGTATTGTCTTTTCAGAGAAGCTAATGAACCTGATGTTAAGACACTCTGCTTGCATTGCATTTTGAGCGGCGGAACCTAACACCGATTTTGTGTGGGGTACCAGCGCGCTAAGTTGTCTTTAGCCTTAGTGATGAACTCTAAAGATTCAAGAGTCGTGCTTAAAGCTTAACACATCGGTGTAAACTATTATAAATTATAATATATCTTATTGTATAATATTTGAGGCCAGTCGTGGCGCAGGGCCACAAGCGTGCGACTATAAAGGCGACTGGTTGTGAGTTCGATTCCTACTCGAGCAAATGAATTATTTAATATTTTCTTTTATAATATGTAACGCGGCATGTAATGCCGACAGAATTCAACCAAAAATAGGATACGGAAGTGTCTTCATGAGAACGGAGTGTCTTAACTCTAGCTTCCCAGGTTCCCTTTGCCTACTTTGCAAAAATAACTAACATAATATATACTATGTCTTACGCATTGCTAAATGTCTATAGTTACATAAATTTATATTGTATAGTGACCTATTGGTTTGAGTAGCATTCTAGGGCGGGACATATTTGGTAAGGGATATCGTTATATGAGTCATACATAAATAATATTTTGTATAAATCTGATATGAAATTATATACTTTATTTTATTATATTACCGTATAAAATGTAGATAATATAATAATGACTGAGAACGTTTTTTACGTTCTATTTCGTATACGAAATATAAATTGCGTGGGCTCAATTTTTGGCATTTATTATTTAGGTTGTGGGTTCGATCCCCATTCGAGGAGATTTATATTTCCATTTCTTCCCTCTGGTGTCGAGGTAAAATGCGGCATTGAGTTCCACCACTCAACACGCAATGCCTTCAGAATTCGGCGGAAAGTGAGTAAGTGAATGACTTAACATTAGGTTCCCTCTGCCTACCCTGCTGTGTGCAGGATACAGCGTAAAGCTGATTTATTTATTAATTATTATACATACATTGTTATAGATATATATGACTCATAACTGGTTTTATTATCAAAATTATACACTTGTCCAAAAGGCAATTTATTTGATTTATGAATATTGATCGACAGGTGTTCTTTTAAGGTTGAGCGAGTTGTATAATATTTAAATAATAGTCTTTGCAAATCTGGTAAATTTGTAATTGTTACTTTTATAATAAAAATAATTGATCGTTTTTTTAAAATTAAGGAATATTATTTAATAACTGAAACGAGATGTTTGGGTCACTTTTTTCAATAAAAAATTAAGCAGCATACAATGTGATGGTAAAAAAATAAATCAGTGGTGAATGCTTTCACCGATTTAAAAAAAATAATAAATACATACAAGTGGGGAAATGGAGTGTCGTAACGCTAGGTTCCCTCTGCCCTGCTGTATGCGGAACACAATGTTGAGGTCCGCCCTTCTTGCTCGTGTCGCTCAACACTGCCACTCAGAAATGCCTCGTATTTTGGTGGCAGGCGGAGAACGGAGTGTTTTGACAATAGATCCCACCTGTCTACCCTGTATGCACAAAAAGTGAAGGATAAACAAAAAATAAATGTTATTATTTCATTCTATATTTATTCTGCTTACATATTACATAACACGAAATTGTTTAATGAACAAAAATATTACTTATGTCCATTGTTATATTTTACATGAACACACAAAACAAAAGGTTTTATTTTTTTCTATCTTTTCTTTTTTTTACTATTATTTTTTTTATTTTAATTTAAATCGCAAAGAATTACAATATCGATGGGACGATACTTACAAAAACTCTATTGACGTTACACTTCGTTGGTTACAGAACATAATAGTACGTGAAGCAAACCGTGGCTGAAGGAAGCTTGACGAGTTCTTTTTTTATGGAGATTAATGAAATGAGATTGTAGGATTTTGATTTTTAAGAAATTTAAATAAAATTTTAATATAAATCGCTTTCGGGCACCGAATGAGTGCCAAACAGCAGGAGATTTAGAATTTTTGGTAATCTAGGTTAATTATTATATAAGAAACAAAAAAAAAATAACACTATTTGGCCGGACAGTGAAGAACGGAGTGTGAAGACACTAGACAATTTTTTTGCCTACCGTTTTATTTTTGAAATATGCCATGTGGACCACGATGACGTTTTGCGAGATAATAATAAAATGATAAAGCTAAAAATGGAAAGTATTTCATGTTTTTTTAATATTAGCTATAGTATCTACACTGTAGGTACAATCCTTGACCTATGGAGATTTGTGATGGGAACCTTCTGTCAATTAATTCTTAATCCCGTCAGTTGACCTTGAAGTGTATAGCTTAATTGTCTCTTAATTACGATCATTATTGCTCTTATATTTTATAGCGTGTCGAAATCTGGGCGTTGAAAATACTTTGGAATGAACACAATTTTTTTTTAATTTGTTTTTAGTAGTTGTCTTTTATAGTAATTTTACTTAATATGTTTCTGAATAAATTATAAAAATGTACCTATAACTTTAAGATTTCTTTTAATCTTGCTAACTAAAAATTCTTTGTACTATAGTTTTTATTCAAATGGCTAATAGCTCTGCTCCTGCTACTTTTCTCTGTAACCAGGACAATAACAAAATATATTAGAAGAAACATTAACTATGATACTAATAAATATAAAATGGGGTTAAATAGGGATGAATTATTTTAATTTTCCCACATGGTAAAAAATAGTAGACAAAGTGTAGCGTTCAATTCCGCCACTAAGCAAGTCTCTAATTCAAGCGGAAATTGGAGAACATGTTGTCCGAACACTACGTTCTTTCTGCCTTCCTAACAAAGTGTAAAGCTAAAAAAACAAAACTACATATACGTATATACATAAATTTATAAGTGTTTTGATGTGTATTACATACCTTTAATAAAGTAGTAAGAAGTATCGTGGGAATATTGAAATGCTATGAAAGAAATAAAACTCTATAGCTTGAAATGAAAATAACTAATGAATACATTTCTATAGATATGCACATAACCCATCGATTGCTAGTCAACATGATAAATTGCTTCTTATTAAATAAACACCAGAGTTCGACCAAGTGTTGTGTGAATGTGAAACATTTCTTTATGTGATTTGAATTGATCGTTAGCTCGTCAATGTTTTTAATTAGATATCTGAAATATTTATACTGATTTTCATAAATATTTCTTAATGATTTTTTGTAACAAGGTATAGATTTTGTATTTTTTTTGTACTTCTCATACCTTGGTTCATTTTGCGGATTGGCTCATTTTGCGGATTAGTTATATAGAAGATAATATCTAAAACCGTAAAGATAGTTCAAAATTTGAATCTGTAAATTCACCTTTGAAGCACACTATCATGACAAAAATAGACAAATGTGTGTGGGTATTTCTAATAATAACCGCCATTTTCGTAACAAACAATAATAATAAAGGTCATGAATCACGAACACAATAATTAATTAGTTGCGAAATCAATGACAATGCATGTGGGACAGCGGGCCGCTTTCGTCGTCCCTATCTGTCGATCACGGACAACCGCACCTTTTCTGGCTCAGCAATTCTATGTTTACTAATAACATTATAATAAGAAGTTTAATCAGGTGTAAATAGTTTAGGAATATTTTATTTTACTTCACGCTATTTATTGTAGGGTAGTTAGAGAGAAGTAACCCAGTGTATAGACACTTTAATATCCGTATCCCGTTTGTACTCTTAACATTCCGTGTTAAGTGACGTAAACAAACGCTACGCAATAATATAAAAAAAAAACAAAGAAGAGTAATCATTACCTTATTATTATATGTAGACTGAAGACTTGTTACCAACACTAACAGTATTTTATTGTAGCCAGGCCCATAGTTTCCTACATTTGCGCATTCTCTCCTATATACTAAAAAATGTAGTAGTAATATGATCAATTTTCAAAAACTTGCTTTGACTACAATTCGTTCAGCTTTAACTAATGAAACTATCATCAAACTTTGCTACATTCTTATACAACTCGTGTTGCAACAAAATTAAAGGAATATCTTGTTTGTAGGTAACACGAACGTTGTAATGCAAATAAAAATTCAATTATAGTAATTGGTGTGTCACGTAGAGACGCTTACGTATTTTGTTCAATTATATTATTGCATCATTTTATATCATATTCCTATACAAAATTATATATAATTACTATTTACAAAATTATTTTCTTTTATTTCTCGCTTTTGTCACATAATGTATAATAGGAATAATTTCTATCTACTCTATAGTGTAGTAATAAGTAACTCTGAATTTCTTATTATGATGATTAATTTTATTAAAGCAAATCAGCTTCTAGTTTTTTCTGCACAGGGTAGGCAAGGTGGGAACCTATTATTGAGACACGGGTTCCCTAGTTTCCGCCCATTTTACGAGATATTGCGTATTGAGTGGCGGAAGGTTTTGTGTACCAGAGCGGAGAAATGAAAATAATTTAATTATAATCATTTCCTCGAGTAGGGGTAGTAATCGCGAGTAGGGCTATTACTACTGGGGCCCTACAGCGCCTTTTTTGCATATTTCATATAATTTTAATATTTTTTTTGGAAATACGATATATGCGTGGATTTTATTGTATTTGTTACAAGATTTTATTAGCATACATATGTAAATTGTAAATCGACACAGACCACTTAGGTTTTGACTTAGTTGCCCAATTCGATCACGTATGCAATCGCCGTTGCCTAGACTTTAGTGCATGTCGAAATATACTTTAAGACATTCATTTGAGTATAATTTATAGATTGTACATGTGTTGAATGTTATTTATTATAAATAGTTTGACTGTTACATTTTGTATCTAAAAATTATAATATTTTGTATTTTAAAATCTCAGCGAAGAAGAAGAATGAATAACCAGCACAGATTTTTTTAATTTATAAATTGTATTTCTGTTACAGGTATTACATTATAAAAATGCTGTTTATCGTATGTGTAATTGGAAAGATGGCCTGAAAAGTATGTCATTATTTTTTTTGGCTTCAATATTCCTTTATTTAAATACAAACAAAAACACTTTATTTAAAAACAAATTAGCTTCACGCTGTATCCCGCACGCAGCAGAGAGAACCTAGCGTTAAGACACTCCGTTCCTCACTTTCCGCCGAATTCTGGAAACATTGCGTATTAAGTGGGGGAATTTAACGCCACGCTTTGCCTCGACACCAGAGCGAAGAAATAAAAATATAAATTTAAGTAAATATTTCATTTCCTCGAGTGGGGATCGAACCCACAACCAGTCATGGCGCCCCTGCCTCTGTGCCACGACTGGCCTCATAATTACTTATTAATTAGACTCTTCTTGTTACTTAAATTATTTGAAACTTAATAGTTCAATGGCTCTAGAACTTTTCTCACGCGATCAATAGGAATGCTCCAACAGTATAAACTAGCAATGCAAATGTTCATTAATTACAAATATATTGACTTTCAAATCATTACCGTACAGAGAAAGAGCGCTAGAGCTAGATACAACTGTTACTCGGTACATGTTTAATATTCTTAGTGAATTGTTAACATAAGGGTCAAATGAAGAATATTTTATTGTTTTTTCACAGCTAACTATCTACTTTTATATATTACATTGGAAGGCACAATCGTGCGACTGTAAACAGGTTTTAGGTTCGATTTCCACTCGAGGTAATGCTATATTTAATATTTCCTCGCTCTGGTGTCGAGGCAAAGCGCGGCGTCAAGTTTCAATCAAAACTCAATGCTTCCAGAATTTGGTGGAAAGTTGATAACGATAATCGTTTTTTGACAAATTAAGATTGAAAAATCTTTTATTGTATTATTAGCATAAATATTCCACGTACTTTTAAGATATTTCACTTACATAGATTACATAAAGTTTATTCGTGAATATTTTTCATTATTCAGACAGAGATTTTCAAGTATTACCTACATTTTTTTAAGATACATGCTAGACTATATAACACAACGAGATTATATAAAATTTTATTATAATATTATTATAACTATAAAATATTAATAAGCGTTATTATAACAACTTTAATTAATTTAAAATGCTTATGGATTAATTAAAAAAAAATCCATACGCATTTGTTAACATTATACATAAATGATCAATTAATCAAACCCAAAACAATATATAACCGGTTCGCCCTTGGTATTGGGTAGTAGAAATATCGTTCTTTATACTACAGTCGACCTGTCATGTAGGCATAGACACCGAGATAAGAATATACATACACTGCCATTTATAATTTGAGATAACCCACTTAGTTAAAGCTATAATTGCCGTAAAAAGTATTATTTGCAATAGTTAAGAATATACATTATATTGTGTAAGAGTCTTCGATGTATGTATGTATGTAGAGAGAGTCATGGTAGCGACACAGAAGTGGGGACCTGTAACGGATTTGTGATTATATTGTTTTTTTTTTTCAAGAATTTTTTATTCGAACGCTGAATAGTGAAATTTTTCATGTTCTATAAGAGCTTTTTAATACAATACACTCAAAATTATCTAAAGATAGAATTTTAAAGAAGATAAGTCAATTGTATACGCTCGATTTTTAACTACAAAAGATAAAAATATCTTAAGGGTCTACACAAGCTTCACGCTGTGTTCCGCACACAGCAGGGTAGGGAGAGAGAACCTTGTGTTAAGACACTCCGTTTCCCACTATCCGCCGAATTCCGGAGGCATTGCGTGCTGAGTGGCGGAATTCAACGCCGCGCTTTGCCTCGACACCAGAGCGAAGAAATAAAATATAAATGTAAATAAATATTTCATGTCCTCGAGTGGGGATCGAACCCACAACCAGTCGATTTTACAGTCACACTTTGTGCCTCTATGCCACGACCGGTCTCAATAATAGATAAGTTACTTGATTTTTTATTTATATATTATCATATTTCGAATTTGCTCTAAAATGCTAATCTAACAGTAAAGATTAGTATAAACGTGCAGTACTTGTCGTTTAGGTACACAGTTTAGTATTGAAATTTAAACAGGTCGTGCCAGTTATATGCTAATCTCATTAATAGTTTCGTTCCAGCGTGAGTTATCGGCGGACAGTCCGTTATTGGGAATTAACGAATCCTCGTTAGACTTTATTAGATGATACGAAATATATTCGTGTAGTATTTAGAAATAATTAGATGTATTTGTATTACTTTTTTTTCACATTTTTTTTGCATTTTTTTTTTAGTTATAATTATAATAAATATAAATATTCTCCTGTTGATTTACAACAATATGTAGACGTATTTTTTGTAAAAGAATGCTGTTTGGAAGAGTAAAATGTTTTTAATTCATTTTTATGCAATCTTTCAGAAAATACCAAAAACATAGTTGCTTATAAAGATCGTCTTAACGAAATTTTACATTTGACATTATAAGGGTCCGTCAGCCAATGCACCTCTATGATAATAATATTGCTGAAGTGGACAGAATGTACGAAACATAGTGACTTAATTTTCCGCGTGAAAAAAATACTTTAATTTTTATAAAAATTGACAGTCACTTTTACCTAAATTTAGTGAAAACCTACTTAACAATGATTTCTAACATTATAACAACTAACATTTTACTTCTATTAAATTTCAACATAGATTGTATTATATTGTTGGTATGTCATATTACATTCGAACCCCAGAGGCCTACAGTTCTAAGAAAGTCAGGCCCAGCCAATGTTATCCCATGAATAATAATGTACGAAAGCGCGTGCCGGAAGTGAAATTATGAACAAACATCTGTACGTATGTACATATAAATATACATATTGTAAATATTTTATATAGTGATATGGTGGTTACTAAAATATTTACTTTAGTTAGTTTTGTATGGATATGTTGTCTGGGATTTCTTTATTACATAATATTTAAATAATAAATTCTTTGATGATCTCTGCAAATGTAATAGAGTATTTGAATTTAAATATACGTTTTCATTTCGATATTTTTGGTCTTAATACAATAAATAAAATTTTAATAGCCTCACTGTGTTCTGCTCTTGAAGGTCTTGAAGGCTTATAAGAACATTGAAGTCTTTGAAACTCACATCTAATTTATTGCATGAACTTCCACTTATCCACTCTAATCAAATATGTATATATTTTTCTATAATTACTGACTTTTTGTTTTCTTCACACAAGTTAGCTCTAAAGCAATAATTTCATATTACCACGCAAGTGATTGACTACAATTGATACAGTAATAATCTTGAAAAAAATGTTGGCCAACGCGGAAGAAGCAAATGTTCTTGTGAGAAAACGGAACCCTGATTGTCTAATACATTTTACATCTTGCATAATACCGTTCCCAAAGATCGAAAAACTAGTTCTATTGAATTACGATTATTTATGAAGCGTTTCGCTATAATTTGTGTGATCAAGTTGTATGCAATTTTTTTTGATTGAGAAATAGTTTTGGCGTTACTATTTTTTTCTTTGAGTTAAATGACATACTTTAAGGCAAAAATGGTCGTGGGAATTAGGATGTATTTTTGGTGAGAATTTGTGGCTGATTTATTTGTAAAATATCTATGTAATATCTCGTCGCAGTTGTTGACGTAGGTGAGACGTGTGGTGATTCTGAGACAATATCTACTTGTGGGGTGATTTAAAAATGGTTAAAATAAAATCAAATCAAATAAAATCGGCTTCATGCTGTATCCCGTACACACTAGGGTAGGCAGAGGGGAACCTAGTGTTAAGACACTCCGTTCACCATAAAAATGATGCTAATCTTTAACTTATTTGCCAGAAGCAAGAATATTATCTATTATTACTAGTATTATTTGTGTTTACTTAGAGACTCATCTATTTCTAGACTAAATCGTAGCATAATCATATTAAAAATATTAATCAAATCTATGGATTATATGGTTTCGTATGAAAGCATGTTAAACATTTTAAATTTACAGAAAACAATAAAAACTTCTTGCGATATTTCATATTCTCAACTACAATTACTCTTTTAAAAGAGAAAATATTTTAAAATATTATTTATTTTCATAACAAACAAATCAATATAACTTGATTCATGTGGACCATTCTCCTAGTGTCGATTTAGCTGTAGGCGACGCATGTAGATTGTAGATGATAGTATTATTGCTGTACAGATATCAGAACAACAACTCTTGTAATATTTATTACGACAAATGATACGGGCTCAATTACTTACATTTAACATTAAAAGACAATATTTCTAGCGTACGTGTTACATATACATCTAGTACCTATTTAATTATTTTGTGTTTAGTTCATTTCTTTGTTTTATTTTATATATTTATTTTTATCTTGCTAATGGCACGCAGTGCCGCAAAATTTTTCCCAATAGATTAGGTTTTGAAATTTTAAACGGCCAATGTATCTCTAAGATATTTTTTTTCTAAAGTAAACGAAAAGAATAAAAGATAATAAGTAAAAATCGTGCAAAAGTGCAAAATGTTTTTAATGAGTAAATGCCATTAATAATATAAGAGATCTACTTTTCTGCCAACCGTACTAGCTTTTGATTGTATGGCAATTATTGTGTTATAGATTTTTATCTCGCCGGTCCAGCCCGCGGCTAAGATCACATTAAGCCCTGATTCGATTCCGAAGGCGTCTTATTGTAATTATCGCTATGAAAGTTATTTATAACTCCAGTTGTATAACATCTCGTATTTTATTTGTTTATGCTTTATGTTATGTGATGTCGGCCACGATCGAAACTAAAGTAGTTTATTTTTAAATATAATATAATAAACTTCGAGGCCAGTCGTGGCGCAGCGGCACAAAGTGTGACTGTAAAATCAACTGGTTGTGGGGTCGATTCCCACTCGATGAGATGAAATATTTACTTAAAAATTTATATTTCCATTTATTCGCTCTGGTATCGAGGCTAAGCGTGGCGTTGATCTCTGCCACTCAACACGTAATGCCTCCAGAATTCGGCAGAAAGTGGGGAACGGAATGTCTTAACACTAGGTTCCCTCTGCCTACCTTGCTGTGTGCGGGATACAGCGTGAAACTGATTTTATTTATATAATAAACTTACGAACTTTTAATTCGAAAAAATATTTAATTATTCGAAAAAAAACATAATTATAAAATTATTTTACTCAAAACTAAATACTTAATGTTTATACACACATACTTGTAAGGCTTTTCCCAGGCATACATGAAATTTCATAACACCCAGACATATTATAGCAACGCTTGTAACTTGACTTCCTTCAGCAAAACGAATGGAATAGTATAAAGAATATCTTGATACTTTAGAGTTAAAGTTGAGTTTTGTGTAAAAATAAATATCTTTGCAACTCCACTCGCAGGGGTATCAGATTCAGTGCGCTTCGGTGCTCCGGCTCGCTATCGGTTACACAGCTCCATGCAATTTTGCTGTGAATGCCCTTTACTGAGAAAAATATGTTATATGTAGGCTAGGCTTAAATAATAAATGTATGCTTCCATACGTAAAGCTGATAAAGAACAAGAAGGATTTGTTTGCCAGATTTTGGTCGCGTCTACTTTAATAGCTGTATGTCAATTGTAATTGCTTTGTAAAGCCAAATTACTTTCCATGAACATTAAGATATTTTTTTACTAATATACTTTTTTTTTTATCAGCTTCACGCTGTATCCCGCGCACAGCAGGGTAGACAGAGGGAACTTAGTGTAAGACACTCCGTTCCCCACTTTCTGCCGAATTCTGTCGAGTGGGGATCGAACCCACAACCAGTCCGTTTTACAGGCACACTTTGTACCGCTGCGCCACGACCGGCCTCCTATATACATTTATTTTTCAAATATGACTGGTAATCATATACCGTCGTATTTAGTTATATGCATTCTAAATGCATAACTTGAAACGAAGCCGCCGTTGCAGTGTATGATCTTATAGGCAATTTGCGTGAACACGAGACATTGTAGCACGTCAGTCATCTCTATAAAAAGTAACAGTCGCTCACTGTCAATTTTGTAATATATTTACATGAATATTATGGTAATAATCAGCTGCATGATGTATCCCGCATACAGCACGGTAGGCAGAGGGAACCTAGTATTAAGGCATTTATAAATATATATAAATATTATGTAGGTCATTGTTAAGTTATGTGGTTATATATTGACATAGTTTACGATAAAATATATTAATTGTACACCTTATATGGATACAAAATAGAGAAGAATATTATATCATGTCATTGTCGTCAGATAACAATAGGAATATTATTTTCTAGAAAAACTCATTATAATATATATATAATAGGTGTGCAGATAAATATTAAAAAAACCCATATTAATACCAAAAAAAAGGTTTTTTTCTACGTTCTGTGAGCCCTTATTAATTTCTCTTAATAAGATATTGGATTTTCTTGATTTCTACAAACTTTGAATGAAACCCTTAAACTATATTAATCGAATCGAAATCGATAACTATACACGATTGAGTCCATTGGATTTAAAATAGTTTTCTTTTACCTATAATTATATATACTTACAATTAAAGTTCAAACAGACCAACAGCCGGTAGTAACAGACAGTCACTGCGCCCTCAGTCTTACGCAACGACACGTCTACGTCTATATCGAATACAAATAATTGCCACCTATTGTCTGAACTATCCGGCTGTTACACGCTTAAATATTATATAAACATATTTTGTAACTTTTTTTTATTACAAAGTTTAATACTTCATAGAATTAAATATTTATTTAGTGTGAAATTGAATTTATTAGCCATTGTCATGGCCCTTGTCATAATATTTGTACGAGATGCATATAAAGTGACTAAGAAGTAACAGTGGGAGATTGGGTGTGACATTGTTTAACAATGAGACATTGTTTGTTGTATGGTAGAGCTTAACGCCGCGATTCGTTTACCATAGTGGAGAAAAAAAATATAATCATCTCTTCGAGAGCAGCGGGGACCACCACCCACAACACATTCGTAGCGACTATAATTTTAAATGGGTAACTTGCCTCTACAATAAATTAGATAACAATTACGATCTTTCGTGTCGAAATGCTTGAATTTATCTATATGTTGCTTTTAAGATAAGCTTTTTGATTACCACGAGGCCAGGCTTTTGGTTCAAAAATATAAAAAAAAAAAATTACATAATCCCAGTTTTACATAGGTTACCTATTGTAAAATTCCTAGAAACGATAAACTCAAATGTCTAACAGTCTTTCTGGCTATTTCGGGCTCAACTAAATGCTGAACACGTAAGAATGTATGTATGTATGTATGTATTATAATGATCATTATCACGAAACACTCGATAATGCCGATCGTAGTTTCGTATACGTGACCGGAGTGGAACTACTGTGCGTCACCTTGAAAATGCACGCACTTTCTAAGATAATCTCTATTATTATGTAGTTACTAGATATTCCTTTAGTTGTACGTGATTAAAACATATACACGAATTTGGTTTCCATATTAAATTATTTGAGCCAATTAAAGAAGCGAAGGAATTATTGAAAATTCAGAAAAATAAATAAAATTATTCTATTGATATTTTAAAATTATATTTTTATTTCATATAATAAAAGTTAATTATATAATTTATTGTCTTTATATTATTTCCTTAATTTTAATTATGTATACTAAAGTACCTACTTTTTTTATTTTAGTATTATTCAAATAAAAACAATTGTTTTGTAGAATAGAATTTATTTAAATGTTCTCTATTTGCCCTTCCCACGGCCCTAGCTCATGAATTACATAAGGCACTGTGAATCTCTATCTTGACGCCTACACATGAGTTTTTGTCACATTAATTCATAATTTTATGAATGTTTTAAAATTTACCGTTAAATAACAGTTTTTTATATATTATATAATTGTGTTTTTTTAACATAATAGATAACTATATATAACGAAGTATATAGTGACGAGCAGACAACGTAAAACCGAAACTTCTCAGCGTACAACGCTGCAATTTATTAACTACATTCTTTGAACAGTATTTCTCGTACAAAAATAAGCGAAAGCAGGATGGAAGTTTCCGTCGAATTTTTAACGAAGTTGAAGTTAAGTCGAAACTCAATGCCGCGCTTTGTCTTATCTTGTTACCAGAGCGAGGAAAATGAAATTAATTCAATTACCCGACTGGTAATCCAACCCACACTCGTCGCGCTTACAGTCAGACGCTGAACCGCTGAGCAACAACGGTCTATGTAAAATTGGATATCAAATTCAAGTTTAAACGACTGCTGTTCTCTAATTCTTTCGCGACACAATCCCGAGCGTGCGAAGTAACGCCGGTCGCACGACCGTCAAGTCTATTGTTTGGCTGATTTAATTACTGGTGCCGAGTTCACGCCAATAATAGACTATTTTTAATTAACTTTTACCATCTGGCATAGTGGTTTTGTTGTTTACTTATATTTAGTTATAGCGGACTCAATTTTATGTAGGTACCTTTAGAGAATTGTAAATGGTAATTGATTAATTTTTAGGAACCCGTACCCAAAGGGTAAAACGGTAAGATTTTTACTGTTTTCAAATGGCTTCGTATAATTAACATAACAGAATAAATATTACTATTTTTATAACTTAAATAGAAGAAATACCAAAAAGTGAATTTCTTCACGCAGCACATTCACATGGCGCGTGGAGAATAGCTAATTGTTATATTACCATTTATGTATAAACAGTATTTTGAACTCTTGACACTATACTTAAATATTGTGTAATCGAATTTAAATGTTCCACTTTAGCGTAGTGGGACGACTTTTTAATGCAAACGCCGGTAGTTATTGGTTCAATCTTCAGTCGGGGGGATTACTATATGAAAATTAGTGGCGTAGTTGAACGCCGCGCTTTCTTTCATGCGGGAAGTGAATAACAAGTGTCTTAGCCTTCACTACTTCACTGTAGTGCCTTCGTAGTCTGCATTGTTAAGACATATACAGATTCACCCATGTTCGCGCATAGTTCGACAGGCAGAGGCAGTTTAGTATTAAAACTTTATTTAGTGGGGATCGAACAAACAACTATCGCGTTTACAGTCAGACGCTGTTCCACTGCGTCACGATGGCCTTGTCTAAGATATAACTTATAAGTCTCTTTATCCTTTTATTTTAGTTACATGAAACTAGTGAAGCTGCTATTATCTTTTGTTGTCAGTGGGTATTTAAATAAAATTTTATATAAGCTTTATTATACATTTTAGGTGATTCATCTATCCTCACAATCAGTTATAGCTGTAGTACATATTTATTTACTTTTAAATTGCATAATTTTATTACATTTTGCTGATTAGTTACGTAAGCCGATATTGAAGTAATAGAATATTTTAAAACCTAAGGTGATGTCGATATAGGGTATTTATTTATTAGAAAGTAGGTAGGTACTATAAATATTATTAAATCGTATTTATCTTTATTAATTAATAACTTATGTTAGTTTACGATGAGAAAGTTGAAGTATTAATTAATTATCAAAATGTAATGTTTATGTATAAATTATATTTATATTAATAAAGGGTTACAAGTTTTATAAAGAAAAGTAAAAGTATATAACAAGAAATGTCAGAAAAAAATTGCGTTTATAAAGTGCTTATTGAACCCTTAGGAAAGAAAAATATGTTTTTTTTTAAACATATTAAAATTTCAACGTAGACGTAGGAAATTTTAAAAAATATATGATATGCCTTATTATACAATTTTTGATTATTTATAATGATGCTCGCAATATATCGTAATGGAATAGGAAACGCCATTTTAAAGCAAAAAAAACTATAAATATGTAACATAGTTGTAAGTATAGATAAAAAACAGTAACAAAAACAGAGTCGCAATTATAATATTACAGAAAAAATATAGCAAAATTGGCTTAAGACATCCTCACTGCCTGTATCATTTTTACATGTTTGGCTATGACAGAAATCGTGTTGTTAAACAACCAGAACGTGTTTATATATTTATGGTTATTTCAAACCTACATCCCCTAAATAGAGAGCTTTTCACTCTTACGCCACACCGCATATATGGTGGTTCTATCTTTCAAGTAAGAAGTATCGCCTATTAGAGAATTGTTTTGCATTTGATTATTTCAATACATTTAGTGTACTTACGTACTTACTGAAATTAAAAAACGCAGAGCAGAGGGAACCTTGTGTTAAAACACACCGTTCCCCACTTTCTGCCGAATTCTGGAGGCATTGCATGTTGAGCAGCAGAACTCAACACCGCGCTTGTCCTCGACACCAGAGCGAAGAATTGGAAATATAAATCTAAGTAAATATTTCATCTCCTGGAGTGGAGATCGAACCCACAACCAGTCGGTTTTACAGTCACACTTTGTGCCCCTGCGCCCCGACGTAGAAATATTTTCTTTCGTTTTGTATTTTAGCTTATATCGGAACTCTACGCCATATTTTGCCTGCCAAAGCGGGGAAATCAAAATAATTAAATCATAATCGTTTCCCTGAGTGGGAATTGAATTCAACCTTCACCTCGCCTTTACAGCCAGCTTTTTTTAACGTCGTCTTTCGTCTTTACAGTACAGGTGTTCTGACTATGGAACAACCGCAGTTTTGTATGCCTATATAACAATTTTATAGTCTATATGACTATTTTTCTGCAGTTTTCTCATTTTTTATCGCTTCTTAATACTATCACACTAGAACAACATAATGACTTTAGTTAATTGTGGAACACTTATTTTGACATTTAAAAGAGGAAATAGACACAATGGCGTCAACTTAAATGCAAAATGCCTACAAACAGTTCGAGCTGTCATAGTGCTCAGAAAGTGTATCGATGTTCTGGTCATGGTTCGTATCTTAGCTTAATTTATGTATGAAGAATACGTTTTAGAGGCCGTCGTGCTGCAGTGGTACAGCGTCTGAAACCAAAAGCGATGGTTGTATATTCGATCCGTATTCGAGGGAATGTGAAAAATACAATTATTTTAAATTATTTTGATTTTCGCGCTCTGGTAGACAAATTACGGCGTTGAGTTCCGTTTATTAACATGTAATGTCTCGAAAATTTTGGCGTGTGGCAATGGAATATCTTAACACTTGGTATCCTTTCTTTACTCTGCTATGTGAAAAAAATCGTGATGCTTTGTTTGCTTTTATTGTACATTTTTATTTAGATTAACAATTAAAATTTAAAATTTTGGATTAGGCAAATTAATAAAAAAAAGGAAAGCACGAGGAGAAAAAAAAGAAATATTTAAAAATAAAAAACACATTACGCAATTCAAGTCAATCAAAACGAAACACTTTAGTTATGCTTAGTAAGTATGAAAAAAGGCGAAGGTTACCAATAACAATTTCATAGAGGTATTATCTGTAAGTGGGACGTACTGGTACATATGCGTCTTCAGAGGAAAACGGCCCACAAACCTCCTCTTGCATACAAATGTGCTCTACAATGCATTGCGTAAGCCGTTAGTACTTAAAAGTCTCAATATTCAATTATTTGTGTAGATTGACCTGAATCTTTATTTTCAAAAGCGTTAGTCTTTCTGTTGTTATCTTAAATAATTTATTGCAAAATAGTCATAAAGATACGAAATAAATCAGTTTTTACTTCACTTTTTATGGACTTATACCATACGGGAAATGTTGAGGCGTTGCCGTTGGTTTCACGGTAACGTAAAAAAATATTTGAAAACCCAAGTTATGTAATTTAAATGTTAATTCTTACATGTACTAAAATATATACATGTATAAAATTTAATAAAATATTGAATCGATAAGGTATGGAAGGTAAACCTATTAGATATAAATTAAATGTCAGAAGCATAACTTTCTTTTTACTTACAAAAAAAACTCACCTAACTATTCTGTAAAACGAAACATCTTGTCACGCTATTTATAGACGCTATGAGCGTGACACACAAAAAGCCTAATGCTTAATTTTACAACGTACTTGACCTTACACAACATCTGCAATTGGAGACCGTTAGTCCATCCGTTATAGACTTATCGACAAGCTGCGTGAAGCCCAATTAAAATGAGAGGAATTTAAAAATAGCGTAGTCGACGTGTGCCTGTTCTACACCTGGATTATTATTGAATTATTTATTGATTACTTGTAAACGTGTCTTGTACTATAGGACTTGAAAAATGTGTAAAAAATAGAGAGAAAACGCGTGTTTAATATTAATTGACAAATAAGTTTTTTTTACTAAATTTGGAATGACACTTTAGAAATGTAAAATATAATAATGGTTAAAAAGTAAAAATATTTAAAAAGTTTTCGTTCATTAAATTCTTTTTGTTTTAATTTTGAAGTGTTTTACAAGTGAAAATTTATACATTACAGTAAACAAAATGTAAATGGTAAAATATCTATTGGTAATTTTTATTTAACTCTCTTATAAAAAATAAATAATATCGAAAGTAAGACTTATACATTTTGCTACTACCTGTTATAAAATGTATTAAAATTTCAAAATTACTTGAGACTTGCTTGCTACATGACAAAACAGCTATACAAAATATTACTTAAGTTAAAATGTTAACATAAACGAGATATTTATCTTTAAAGTTCATAAAAGTTAACATAAAACTTTCTCAAGCTACGCCCTACAGTAGGCATGTCTGACCGGAAGTCAAGTCCCATTAAATTAGTAAATGAATTATAAACGATGATTACATGATTATCGTTAACAGATTACGCCATGTTACAAATTACAATGTCGGTACATCATTTGATGTATATATCAAAGCACGCGCTTAACCCATTGTTAATTGAAAATGGTTTGAATGTTTTGAACCTTTTGATATGCGTGTTTTGGTAGTGTAAAATTGGAGATAGTTTTTTGATGTGGTGGGTACATATATTTTAATGAAAATTACAGTTATGTATAATTATTATTGTATAACAAAATTTAACGCGACGTTTAAGAGTTCGATTCAAATTCAAAACGCGGCGTTGATTTCCGCCACAAAATGTTATTGTTTGACTAACTAGCTTATATTCACTCATTTAAGAAACTTACGAAGCGAAAAGTAAAAAGACAGTAGCAAGTGACAGTGTAGCAAGTCTTAAGTGTGACAGAAGCATTTTGACGTAGATATTCCTATTTTACATACACAATTACAAGGAAAAGGTAAATTAATTAATACATTCCAATCGAACACCTGATCGTTTTAATATGTAATAGACATTACTTGCCTTTTAAGTAAATCAAAGTCATAGTTGCAATCAGTATGCAAAAGACATTTTTCCATTGTAATACTTTACATTTTATGTTCATAATTTGTGTGTCATTTTTATATATCGATCGTTTGGTGCAACAATGACGTATATGTACCTTTTGAAATATCGCAGTAGACGCAAGCTAAGTTTGTAAATAGTGTTCCCGCATATATTGATATTATTTAACTTGTTTTTATTTGAAAAAGTTCTATTACGTAATTTTTGCACCTGGTGACCTACGTACTTTATAACTATATTTTTCAAATGCTTACTATAGGCAACTAGAGTAATATGTTAATTGTGGATGCCATCATGACGCGTATTGCACACAGTCTGCCTGTAAACGCTACGGTTGTAAGTTCGGTTTCCGATCGGGGAACTACCCTAGTATTTATTAGTTTAGATACAGTAAAGCATTAAATTTAACTCTATTTTCAGCATTATGATATAGTTAATGTATATAGTGTATATACTCATTGTTCTTACATATAATAAATTTTAATTTAATGGTAAATATTACCCGTCTTCAGGTTTTCAGTAAAGTTTTATATGAGTTTATGTTATTTAAAAATTGTCTACATCAAAGTATTTTAAAACAGCTTTTCAGGTTCTAATCGATATCAGAATAAGAACTTTGAATCGAAAATATATGGCCTATCTACATTAAAATAATACTCTAACAACTAATGTGAAAGCTAACCATTACATCACTATAATGTATCGATAATGCTGTCAACACAAACGAAATAATTATTGCTCGATAATCGATGTTGTATTCGATAAGTGAAAATCCATTGATCTCATTTGTTACATAATATGAGAGAAGTCGTGTGAATGTGGACCTGACGTGAAATCTTCAAAGTTCGTTACATAGCCAAGGTGTGGCGTTCTAGTTCGGTAATTAATAGTTAGTATTCGTTATGTATGGGCACTTAAAATATATGAGAAATTAGTTTTGCTAAGTATGTTAAGGACATAGTGGCTTAAAAAAATTCAAGCTTTTTTAGTATGTTTTTTTTATAAATTAATAGTAATACAACTATCTAATTAAAAAACTTAACAGGCAAAAATTTGAAAAACAAAATAATAAACATTTTAAATATTAACCATAATAAATATTTTTCACAGAAATACAAAAATAAGTACTAATGCTATATTTGATAGCTTTTTAATTATATTTACCTATCTTCAAATTTTCATGCATTTTCCCGTAACATATATTGTGTTATTTGTTAGGAAGGAAGGTGTCTAATGCACTCAATAGTTCTGAATTTAATTATGACTCGGCTAATGGGTAGGGACTGATATTTAAAATATATCTGATCATACGACGTGGCTAGTCAAATGGTTCCTTAAATTAATAGAAAGTGAAAATACTAAAATATATCTTATTAAATACTTTCTGTTTCCTTTACATGGTGTGAGAAGTGCTAGAAAACAAAAAAAAAACCTGGGAAACTCCGTCGAAAGCTAAAGAAATAACTATATAAAAAATCAATATGCTACATTGATATTAAACACTAGGTACCTACTTGCTCGTATCTGTCTGTCGCGTGCCAACAATTGTTTTATTCGAATTTTATTGGACTTTCTAATTGTTAGTCGCGTTACCATACAACCTTAATTCTGTTCACGCTCGATATGAGAACAATTTAGTGTAGTTACATGAGCATTGAAAAATTGGTATGGATTGGCGGTTAAAAGCCAAATAACCTTTACATATATTTTTTTAGCTTCATGCTATATCCTAAACATATAGAGTAGGAAGAGGGAACCTGGGAACCTTGCGTTAAGATAGTTTCGCTGAATTCTAGAGGCATTGCGAGATGTTAGGTTTAAAACCATATTTTTCACTTAGTTACAGTTATTATTTCTGTAAAACTCTTAACACGTTACATATAAATAAGTATAAACAGAAGAAATAATAATAAATTACTAGTTATCCATTATTAGTAAATAGATAGAGACTTAGAAAACGTGAGCTTGGAAAAAAAAATTGGAAGCTATATAAATGTATGAGCCACGCATTTTGCACTAGCAGCTTTAGCAAAAACTGTAATTACCATCCTAATACTTCAAGTGTTCCAGATTTAAGAATGTTTTAACATTTATCTTAGTCATTTGTATAACAAAATTCAACATATTTACACTAAATACGGCAATATCATGTTATATTATACAATTCTCTGAAGTATTGCGTTTCAGAGGCAACCAGGGCATAACTGACATAAACACCGGTCAAGCGCGAACCTACTCTGAACCAATCTCATTTCCGATTTCGTAATTTCTTTTTTAAAAATATATTAACAGTTATTAAGATTCTGTGCGTGTTCTAGATTCGAAGCCATTGTTAACTTAATATATACTTCTATCTTTAAATTATTAAAGACACTATAACAACAGTAGCTACAATAACAGTTTATATTCAAGTTTGACCAATGGTTATTATTTATACTAAACATATCGTATCTTGCAACTTTGCTTTTGTTGACTATATAACATTTATACCTGTTTTTTCCAGTTACGGTAGGAATTTTGTGAAATCCTCTTTTAGTGTTTTCAATGGGGTGATGGGTCATCCGAGGAAACTACATTTCAAATTTCGGCGTTCTGTGCCGCGTAGTTCCGGCTCTGCGTTGTCTATAAGTCAGTCTCTCATCATCAGTCATGACATCAGTATCAGCATCAGTGACGGAACAGTTTTGTTCTTGTATATTTTTGATCGCGCTTAGTGCGGTGTTAGGTTACGCGCAACAACCAGAAATGGCAATTATAAACTTTTGTATAGGATGTTTCCAATTTGTACATAAAAGAGCAATAAAAATATATGAATAACAAAATATTTTTAATTAAAAATAATGTAAACAGTATTTTTAAGTAATGAAATCACAGTTATAAATATGTATGTAGAGTCATATTGTAGAATTATATTGACACTTATTACAACGTAATAAGGGCTATATAAAAATACTAAATGTAATATTAAAATGCACATCGCGTCTTTTGTCGTTTCATACGAGCAGTAGCTATCAGAAGGTTAATGCTTATTTGCGAAACATTAAAACACTGCCTTATTGTTATTTCGGTTAACTTATTAAAAAATGATTTTTATAAAAATATGAATCAGGCCATTATATTTTCATTTCCGCGCTCTGATAAGAAAAAGTGCGGCGTTAAGTTCTGGGAATGTAAAAGTACAACGTAAAAGCCTTAAATGAATGTCTCGAATTTAAGGGTTTTACGTTGTGTTGGTATATTTTGCCGGTCCTTTGTCGGATGTGAAAATCGGTAACTACACAGGAGAGAACGTCAAAGCTTAAAATATTATTATTTTTTATATACGGCCGTGGTCAATAAAAAAATAATTGTATTATTATTATATTAAAGCTCTTTAGAAAAATAATTAAAATTTACACAAAGAAATTTCTATAATTTTTGCTCTTTGTATGAAGAACACTAAATATATGGAGTCCAGGTTCAAAATCATAAAACGAAAAGTAATTGTTATAGAAATTATCTCAGTGAGATTGAATCGAAAGATGACGTGAAGTTTTAACGACATCACCATGTCAAAAATAACAATGTCTCAAATTTACTAGAAAGTAAAAACAGAGCTATTTGTATTACTTTGCTTTTAAAAATCAATACACAAGTAATATTTGGAATTCGAGGAATTCTTTGTACCTAAAATATCCAGATTCATATTAAAGACGTTTTGGCGGAGCGGCACATCGTTTAACATTGGATGTGGGTACGATCACTTCTTTCCTAGTTCAGGTAACAAGACAAGGCCCGTCGTTATGTTTCGACGCTCAGTATGAAATGTCTCAAAAATTGAGCGGAAATTGGGGAACGGAATGTCTTAATACACCTAATATTAAGACATTCCGTACTTTACATACGCCGTGCGTGATTCAGAAGGTGTTTGTGTTTGTTTTTGTTTTAAATATGAAGCACTATTGGGTAAGGTAAACGTTATTCGGTATGTATCAATCTAAATACCCTTAACACGGAGTGTCAGAAAACGAAAATAATGATATTTCTCTAGATTCTCTTTCTCCTATCGTAACTCGAACATGAAACATAATTTAACAATTTTTTAAGGTTTAAGGGGGTCCTATGGTACTATAAGAACTAAATGAATACTTGATATATTGATGGAATCCCAAGGCTCACAACTTCGTGCTGATCTATTAGAATGTAAATATTTATTAATTCTTCTAGTATTCATATCTCAAAAGTCATGCAGGTGACCTTTTATAGTTATACAATTAAACTGATGTTGCACCTTTAAATTATATTTATTTTAGAAATGTTTTATTATTGTCATGTGGCGTGGTTCCATTTTCACTTAGTTTTTTCCAGGTTAACTGACATTCTTGACTAACATAAAATTGATTTTAGAAAAATAAGTCCCGCTGTGTTTCTTGCGCCGGTTCTTCTCAGGTCTGAGGCATTAACTTTAGTGAACTGGTGGTAAATTATTTGACGCTCAAAAATGAAGCATGTACCTTCTTATTTTGAATAAAATTATTTGAATTTAAATTTGAATTCCAAAGAGCTTGATCAAAATCTTTTTATTTTTAGGAAAATATTTGATATTTTTTATTAAGTTTAATACTGTTGGAAAAGTTGTACTGAGTTGTAAAAAGTGAAGGGTATATTACATACACCTATGTAAGGCAAAAAACTTCACTAATCTGTGGTCTCATGCAATTGAAAGCTGTCATCAGGCTTGTGGCAAAAATCTCCACTCGTACGCGATTATTTGCATCCTGATATTATAAGCCATTACTCATTTGCTTTCTACGCACTTTAAATGGTAAAATCTGCTCTAAGTTCTATATGTTAAGATATAACTCAGTGTGTTATAGATTTAATACACGAACAAATTTTAAAATACTTACGAAACAACTCTATTTCTCTTATTATAAGGTTTAGTTTTCTTTAATCGTTTGTATAAAGCACAATATCTGGAAGTATAGCGGATGCAGTACAGTCTGCCACGCTTTCCTGTCTTTGAAGCACCCGGTGTTTTTTGTTCGAGCTGCAGTAGACATACTAACGTTAGAATAGTTTATGATCGCTCCAATAAGTATGACAGGAATATGTCCATATAAGGATGACAATTAGATAGAAAGGTTTCCGTTTTCAAGACGGTTGACGATTTAACTTTGAGACATAGCTTACATTTTGGATTTTTTTAACGTCACGCTATATTCCGCACATAGCGGAGTAGGCATAAGGAACCTAGTGTTAAGGCACTCCATTCACAATTTTTTGCCGAATTCTGGAGGGATTGCGTCTTGAGTGGCGGAACTCAACTCGGCGCTTTCAATTGACACCAGAGCGAAGAAGTGAAAATATTAAAGAGCGAGAATAGAACCCACTGCGCGTTGAGTTTTGTTAATTTGGTATTATTATATACTGTATATCTACAGTGGTTACAAAACAATATCAGAGTAATAATAATTCTTGCGAGTTGAATATTGATATGGTTTATTAAGAAAATAATAATAATAAACACATTTATTCCGATGACAATGTGAACTATATTTGTATTGTTTATTAATGTTTTCATAAATTTGTTACATGTATTTACACTTTTTTAATCAATAGAAAAAAGTAAGTATTTTCCAATCATTTACGTAAATATCCTTGTTTCAGGCGCAAAGAATGGAGTGTGGAGCCACAGACTTTGGCAGAAAGCGTGGTGACCAGGTAAGGATTGATAATGTAAATGTATAATATATCCTACTAATTCGATTAATTCAACTATTACTGGTATTAGTACACCTATTAAAGATAACGATGAAATACCTACTAATTGACAGATATTTTTAGTATATTAAATGTAGGAGTATTTTCAGTTACGTCGTTTAAGAATGTTGCCCAAGCAATACAGTTGGTATGCAAAGGTAATAATTAGATTTTCCGGATTTTCGGAATTATATTGCGTATATACGAGAAATGATCGTTTATGCAACATATTATATAAAGAACTGTCGCAGATATGTATCGGATGATACATACATTAGCTTTTTCATTTATTACTAAGAATTACGTCGTAGTAATTTGACACCATAGAAAGTAGGAGTAGAACGATACCATAGATGAGTCTTCTGCTTTGCTTAGGAAACTTGTAGAGTTAGTGCCAGTGCGTTTTAATAAAAGATTTGAAATCGTTTTTTACTTTTAAAATAAATGGTTGATATAATTGTCCAGAAATTTTAAGTTTAATATATTCGTTATTATTATTATAACTTCACATCACACTTCGCACACAACGGGTATGTAGAGCTGCAATTTCCGCCGAATTCTGAAGGCATCGCGTATTGAGTGGCGGAACTCAACGCCGCGCTTTTGCCTCGACACCAGAGCGAAGAACTATATATTTAACTATATATTTAAATAAATATTTCATTACCTCGACTAAGGATCGAACCAACAAACAGTTGCGTTTACAGTTACACTTTGTGGCCCTGCTCCACGACTGGCCTCATATACATATTGGTATTTATTATTTATTACCTTTAACTGACCTGTATATATCTACGTATGTGTAATGTATATGATATTTGTATGTTGTGACATTAGTAGATTAGCCCAACATTTCAAGGCCTGATCGAATCATTGTTATTGTTCAGTGACAGCTATCATTTGCATATCTTGATGAAATGGTCAGCTATTATTAGAACTTGTTTCACCTTGTATTCAATCATGGTGATCATTATTGAATGTAAGTACGTATGTATGTCTGTTCTTATTATAATTATACTTATTGCAATAAAATTAATAATAAAATCACAATCAAGTAAATAAAATTTGCATTGCCTCTCATCATTCGCGTTGAATTTTACAAACCAATGAGAAAGTACCGTGCAAAGTGTTTGAGAAATTATCGATTTTGTTTATTTAAATATATTATGCCTCTGGCTCTGTTATATATAAGTTAATTAATTAATTTATGGGTTATATTATAATTATTTAAATTATCATTTATTACAAAAATAAAAAAAATAACAAGAGTTCTAAATTATACTTTCTTTTAAATTTTATCTCGAACAGTAATATTTAACTTTAAAGTTCCGATAAATGTCAGGAACCTTTGACATTTAGATGACAATGCTCTTTCACTTTCCCGCCTTTAGACAGCTGTCAAATTATGCAATCGAATAATTGATGGTGGACACCTGCCACCGTAAGGTGTATGGTACAAGAGCATATCTAGCAGATGTTGTTCTATTTATACTACTATAACGAGATCTTAATAGATTAATTGAAACAAAACAATTGTAACTTTTTATTATTGCAGAATTCAGATGATAATAACACAGCATATCATAGGTATTTGCAGTTTATAAATATCAGTATTTCATCAAATATGTTCTGTATCTATAAAAAATCTGCAAAAACTGTGATCGTATCCACGAACCTCGGCTTAACCGTCGGAACTAAAAAGACCAACATGTCTATCAATTGCTATCAAAATATCGAACAGCCGAATCGATTTCATTCGATTGTAGTAATCGAGCGGTTTGTGTAACGGTTCCGCTCTACGCTCGACTTCGGTATATCGACTAGAGAAAATAGCTATTTTGTTATTTAAAATTGATTTTTAAATTGTCTCTTTATGTCGTGTACAACTATTTTTGCGTTACCTTTTGAAAATAGAGACTTGTATTATTATTTATATTCGTGGACAAAAATAGGCTTATATGAAAGTTATTTTGTGTTTTCACGGTGCTATTAGATCAAACTGAGAAAGATACAGATTACAGAGTGAGCGAAGAATAAATAGGTAGAGGAGGATGCACATAGAAGTATTAAATATTAAAACGTATTAAAACTTGTCCACCTAAAATTAATGATGTCATGTAATATGGACTAAAAGAGAGTTCTTTCGTCTGATACCTCACTTGAACTAGTGTCCATACATAATGTAATATTTTTTTAAGGCTATTATTATTTTTAAGGCTATTATTTTTTTGAATTTAACCACAAATGTATAGTTTTCATTTTTTTCCTGAACTAGTACTACCTGTAGATGCCAGCTGCAAAACTTCATAATTCTAGGTGAATCGGAAGTACCGGCTCTTGACAGACAGACAAACGAATAGACGGAATACAAAGAGATCTTATAAGGGTTCCTTTTTCTTTAAAACGGAACCTTAAAAATATATATTCGTCACATATTTACTTATTTTGTTATTTTTTTTCCAAATACATAATATCTTATTTTAATTGTTAGAAATTAAAATAATAAAAAGTCAATTTATTATATTTTCTATAGAGAATTTGTATACACGAGTGAAATGTGATTATGATAGTGCAAAGGCTATATTCTCACGACGACGCGACGTATGAAACATGTTGCGTTTATAACTAAGGTTAAGTGCACAGTGTTTTTAAATCATATTAGTTATGGAGTAAGAAATAATCATTTGTTAGGTTTATATCATTATAATATTAATAATTTATATTATGCTACTTTAAAAAAGTAAAAATAGTGAGAAAATAATGGAAAACGTATTAATATTGCTGTAATATTTTTTTCATTATCAATGCTTAAATCTTCTTTGTCTTCCTTTTGACGTTTTCCTCACATTTAATAGGCAAGTAGAGGCTATTGTAAGATCACTTAATTTTCACTTTCCACGTTTCTTATCTAGATTATCGAATAAAAAAAAATATTTTAAAAAAACTAAGTTAAAAGTATTTGGTATATAACATATTTGAATAGTATTAAGTATTGAAAGCTTCATTTACTCAGACAATGCCAGGTCCAACCGCTAGTTAGTCTTTCAGCACGATTCTCACAACAATAATAAACAATGGAAGATAGGCTTTATGAAATTATATCGTATTTTGCAAGCTGTCAGCCATAAGCTCGGTGTGGCAGCTCAATGCAGTTACTTTAGCTGTCTTCGGATATTCTATTTGTTGGAACAATGTTAGAAATTTTCATTTCAATCTTGAAATAATATAATAGAAATGTTAATTTTTGAAATAAAATGTTGTTTATTATAATAGCGGAACCCAACGCATAGTTTAATGTAATTTGACTAGAAAAAGGATTCTTCCTAATAATCCATTTAATGGGATTTGAACAACAACTAGTGTGTACAATTTAGTAAACAGCGCATTTTATTTTTAAAAATATCTTAACTACGCACGCTACAATGACTATAAACAGTAAATAATACAGAACATATCGAATTGTATAAAAAAACAAAAAAGAAATCAAATTTTAAAAAATTACGTTACTAAAAAACTTCAGCATTCTTATGGTTTAGGTAAACACTTAATAGTTTAAAGCTTACGAATAATCAAAATAAATTAAGAAAACTAAAATTTATTATTTATCACTAAAATTTGTTGGCCCACATATATACTTGTCCCATTAAGCGGTAATTTGACGTCACACAACCATCGATCAGAGCGGACCGGGATCGATAACCGGTTACAAGTTACAACGGTACTGTATGTTAAGGGGAAGAATATTTTGCTCAAAAGGAGGATATTTTCTATTAATATATATATATATATATATATATATATATATATATACTAAAATAATTGCAGCGTTCAGTTCTGCCACTCAACGCGCAATGGCTCCAGAATTCGGCAGAAAATGGGGAACGGACTTAACACTAGGTTCCCTCTGCCTACCCTGCTGTGTGCGGAATACAGCGTGAAGCTGATTTATTTGATTTTTTTTAACTAAAATAATTACTAAAAAAGCTGAAACATTTGTTATATAGCTGCGCATACCATTCGTCATTATACATTTAGCTATTTTCATGATATAAGATAATAATATTTACTTTATAATATTCTAATTCGAAGTTAATGAACCAATGAAACAAATATTATATTTATAAATAAAATTCATATAAAAAATTACAATTTAGTTAAAAGTGATATAACAGTTAAAGTGAAGTTAAATTTTTACTTTCTGTATTTCAATACAAAAATAATGTTTTAAGTGTAATGTACTTACGGGAAAAAGTTAAAGAAAAAGTATATAACGTCTTGAACTCTTTTACCATAAATCGTCAAAATTCGTTAGCCCACTTTCGAACCAGTCCCATCGAGTCCAAGCTGACGTCACAATCATCAATCACAATAAATTTATCGACAAGTGTTCAAGAAAAAAAAACTTAAAAGGGGCTTTAAAAATAAATGTATTTTTGCGCCTAATTTGTAAAAAATGCATCAAATAATGAGATTTGAATAAGCGTAAATACCAATAAATAAATCAACTCACTTAAGATTGATTGTACTTTATTTTATTTCTTATGTACAAGTTTTATTTATGTTTACGATAAATGGTATAAACGTTCTGACACGTTTCCACTGACCTAAAGTATGAACTCAAGTTTTGTTTCTTTGAGTTTAATTAAGAAAAAATTGTTTTTTTTTTATGAAAAATATAAAATGTTTATAAGGGTTTCCAAGCGGCGCAGGTTCGATTCCCACTATGTTAAAATTTTTACGTTTGCTAAAAATATTTCTACCCTTGTACAGGGAAAAAAGTTGGAAAAACCATTATAATACTCTGTGTATTATATAAATTCACTTTTATATTAACTAGTCCTTAAGACACGGAAAATGTATTGCTATATATTTGACTTCTGTTCGGAACAAGTTGCAGGTCGTTTGTAGAACATTTAAATGAGTGAAAAACATAAATTATGTACCTTGAATTATTTAAGTGTGAACTGAGAAGTTTATTTACTTGAAATATTAGCATGCTTTCACACATTTTAGTATTTAAGCAGTAAATGATAATTTTGCACATTTACACTTTTTAAATATAACATCTTGATGTAATAAGCTTCGCTTCAGGATATAACGATTCTTTGAATTACAAGAAAATCGAGTATGTATGTGGCAGTGAAAAATCACTTATTCATCGTCCATTAAATTTACAGATTTACGAATATTTCGAATTTGTCAAATATTTTTCCATCATATTTAAGAAGAACTATAAATCTTTCAGTAATATTAAAAAAAAGTTTAACTCAACGCTTTTTAACTTCATGTTGTGAAAATGTTATTATAAGCAACAAATTTACGATTCATCGACCCGTTAGGAAGAATCGATTTATTATAAAATCGGCATAATTGACAATAATACAAGTACTTAAGAGAGATGACAGGAAACATATAAGCTTACTCACAAATATATGACGCAACAAAGGAGAGCTTTCACGTTTTACATAATAACTCAGTGACACGCGTAAATTCCATACATAAAGGTCGTTTAGACATGATCAGTGGACGTTAAGAACCGAAATTCTTATTTTATGGTGGCAAAGTGGACATGTCGAGATTGGATTTATATTTTATACCCCGGTATTATCTGTTCATGAAATTTTAAATGTCGTTATTTTCGTAAATGTTTGTAAACGTCATGGCTTTTTTGAAATCTTAAATTTTATTAACGTTATCTTAGTGCACTCGAAACGTATTTGGTTTAATATTTTAAAATCTTCAAGCTGATTCATCTAACGTTTTTTATGTAGAAGATGATTTTATTTTTATAAAGTATGAATTACTACGATTAAAAGGTTTTCAATAAAACTCATTACCTCACATTTCAAATATGTTTGAGTCTAATCTGAATAGACGGTACTATAGATAATAACATGACATTTTGAACATTATTACGCAGTCGATGATTCATAAACTTAACAAATTATACCACCGGAAGTTCTAACATTCCCACGTGCAGTTTTCGCATATTTACCTTGTAAGGATTCTTTGAGATTTCTCTCACATTTCTTGAGCTTATCTTGAAAATCTGAAATTTCACATGCGGTTTTGAGAAATTGCTGTATGCTACTTGTTCTCATAAATTAAAATTAATATAAAAAGAGCTTTTAGAAAAAAAACAGATATTCTTATTACAATTATAGCAGTAATTAATTATATAAATATATAATTAATTCTCATAATAAACAAAACATTTATAAATAGTTATTTCAAAAATATATTAATTTTGATATACATTTTACATTTTCATAATAAAACAATAAAATAGACAATTCAAATAACAAAAGTAGGCCCCACAACGGCCTTTGAACTTGCATCTGATTTGTGGAGCGACAGACACACTTAGAAAGTAACTCTTTGTGGGAATCGTTACAGCTTTATGTAAGCACTTAAACTTAAAAAACTTAACTTATTAGGTTTTACTGCTGAAATTGATTGCTGAGAGCTTTTAAAAGTTAAGAGAGAAACAGTTCTTAGTGGTTAATTTGTGTTTTTATATGTTTCTACTGAATAATTGTGTATAGATACAAGTATATTGTTATAGGATATTTAGAGCTTGATTTTATTATCTTTTATCTTGTTTATTATATAGTTTTGTATCAAATTATTTCAAAGGTACAAAAAGGTTAAAAATACGTCTAACATGTTAAAAAAGGCGACAAATTAAAAAAAAGGATAAATGACGGGTTTCCTTAATACTAAAGTTGAAGAATATTTAAAAATAATATTATATAAAAAAATTGGAGGTAACTCTAACTAAATAATATTCTTCTAACTTTAGTACTTTGATATTAATAAGCACATATTGTACTGTTAAGCTACCTGTTGAAGTATAAGAAACGATTTAAGAATTTTTATTGCTTCATTAAACTGAATGTAATATATGACTCGAACTTTATATTTGAGTTGAGGTAATTGTTGTGTCTACTTGTTTAGAATGTAAATGAAATAAGGCACCTTCTTCTTTTTTCTTTAGCTTCACTACTTAACAGAGGAGGCAAAGGCAATCTGGGAACTAAGTGTTAAGTTCGTTCCCATTAAGATGAATTATGAGGAATCGATATTATTACTAAAATATACAAATTTTAGAACCGCTAAAGACACTTAAAATATAAATTTCTCAGCTCTGGTTAGAAGTGGCAAGGCGCGGCGTTAAGTTTCGCCATTCCACAGTATTACCAAAAAAACCTGATTACTGTTAAAGTCTTGTACTTTACATGACAAAATACATATTGTTACTATTACTTTTAAAATGAATTCTAATAAACTAAAAAAAAAAAAACTAAAAGCAGTGTCCTTAAAAATATATATATTAAACATAATAAACTGCTAATTAAATCTTCACATTAATTTCTTACAAATAAGATTGGTCGTAAGATAAATGGCTGATACGAATATATCATATTATGCAATACACTTAGCGATTCATTGATGCTTTTAAGCACGTGAAAGTCAGAAGCGACCTGAAACTGTTTCTTTTGCCACCTCTTTTTTTAATTGTTGTTGTAAGGCTGCGAAGCTTCGTAACTTAAAGTTTTTCATATCTTTATTGACGATTTTGATAGATAGTATGTTTTACCCGACTGTGTTAGAAAGGTACGTTAAAAAGAGGGTAATGTGTTTCGAGTATAATGTGTATGTATGAATGTCACCCAAGCGGCTGAACGATTTTTGACATAATATAAGGTTTTGTTGAATTCATCAGAGTTATGATAGTAAAAGCGAACATTTTGGAAATGTCTTCGAATAAAAGAATACGTTGTTGTTATTTGTTTCTATACCAATATTAAAATTAGTAGTGAAATAGAGCTGTTAATAAAAAATTGAAAATTCTAAAAATATATTCATATAAAAATTAAAGAAAACCCACTGTTTAAAAATAATAAACTAAAACGAGAACAACAAGTTAAACTAAACAAATAAGAAGTACTGTAGGCAACAGTATTTCTTAAGATGAACTTTTTGAATAAAATATGGTAGTGGGTTAAATTCCGAACAACTAACATTATTATATATAAATATTTCTCGGTCTGGTGGATAAAATGCCGCGTTCGACTATCTAACACGCGATATCTCTCAAAACGTGTACAATTGAGAATGACTAAGTTAAAAACTAGGTTATTTATATTTATCCTTTAACTACGAACAATGCATGTGCATATGTATATGATAACATTTTATAATTAGTTTGATACGATCACTTTGTTCAACGGTCGGCCAAATATTTAAAATAAAAATTGGCTGTACCATTTCGGCAAAACACTGCGTTTGTTGTATGGGGCTCCCGTAAATATTTATTTATTTATATTTGTTAATTTTAATTTATATTTGTTGTTATAACGGCCAGTCGTGGCGCAGCGGCACAAAGTGTGACTGTAAAACCGAGTGGTTGTGGGTTCGACCCCCACTCGAGGAGATGAAATATTTACTTACTTTTATATTTCGAAGCGGAGCACGGCGTTGAGTTTTGCCACTCAGCATGCAATGCCTCCGGAATTTGACAGAAAGTAGGGAACGGAGTGTCTTAATCTTTGTTCCCTCTACCTACCCTGCTGTGTGCGGGATACAGTGTGAAGCTGATTTGATATTTTGAATTTGTTATAACGGCAATGGAAATACATAATTTGTGAAAATGTATTTGTCTGACTATATACTATCTCTATGATTTGTCCCGAGCTGGTTACGAACCTATAACCATCGCATGTAAAGTCCTTCTAGGCCCTACTCTACTTTAAATACATCTATAGATATACATACATATATTATCTACTACTTAATGTTTAATTAACGTTACTTGACCTATAAGACAGGTATTTTGAGCACAGCTAACAATCTGTCCTATTGTTCTTATAAAATACTGGTGAATGGCCATAGCTGAAAAGAGGTTAGAGATCCTTGAATTGTCTATACTTTAAGGAATAGAATGGCTATTGAAGTATTGCAAAATAACAATCTCTTTATACAAATAAAGAGATTACATACATATATATGTATGTAATATGCATGTCGTCTTAATCAGTTTAATATTTAATAAGTTTTAGTATTAGTGAGTATGTATGTAAGTAAAAATATTCGTACGAAAGACGTGAAAATGGCGAACGGAAGCGTCTTAAATCGAAATGGAGTGTCTTAACACTAGATTTCCATTAAACGCGTAAAATTGTTTAATATAAAATTATATAAACATTCGCTTATTACCTTAGATCTAAGCGAAATTTAAGATAAATATTATATTTTCCTATCAAAAGGTATTAATTGCAAATACAATAACGTAATTAATATATATAATAAGAAAATTAGATATAATAATAAAGCAAAATAGGGTACAAACCAAGAGAGTCTGTAGGACTGAACTAAATAATAATAAAAAAAAAACACTAGTTTTCCAGGTTCCCTCTGGCCTACCTTAATACGTGCGGAATACAGCGTGAAGCTAACAAAACAAATAGAAATTTCCTCAAAAAAGCGATTAACCTTGTTCAATATATCTTTTCAATTAAAAAACCAACATCTATTAACTAAAACACAATACACTTTGGTCAACTACTGCAGATACCATACAAATTGCTGTAAGTCGCTTTCACACCATCTGCCGTTCTATTCACGTTTGATTGTATGATTTATAAAGTTTCCGCCTCCGACTCGCGAGTCGCCGCGTAATTGAATATTCTCAATCGGATTGATCACCGCTCCCGCTTGTAATCATGTTATGTGGTGTGACCATGGATTTTTAGTATGTCTTTAAAAAAATCTAATCAGCTTCACGCTGTATCCCGCACACAGCAGGGTAGGCAGAGGGAACCTAGTGTTAGACACTGCTGCCCACTTTCTGCCGAATTCTGGAGGCATTGCGTGTTGAGTGGCAGAACTTAACGCCGCGCTTAGCCTCGACACCTGAGCGAAGAAATGGAAATATAAATTTAAGTAAATATTTCATCTCGTCGAGTGGGGGTCGAACCCACACCCAGTCGGTTTTACAGTCACACCTCGTGCCGCTGCGCCACAACTGGCCTCAGTATGTCTCTAAATTTTTTTTTAGTTTCACGCTGTATCTCGTGTATTATAGCGGGGTTGGCCGAGGGAATCTAATGTGAAGAGTTTTAAATTAGAACACTCCGTTCCCCAATTTTTACCGAATTTTCGAGGCATTGCGTGTTGAGTGGCGGAACTCAACGCCGTGCTTTGTCTTGTTACCAGTGCGAAGAAATGAAAATATTAAATAAATAATAATTAATTCCTCCGAGTGGTAAAAATAAAAAAAGTCCCTCAAGTAAAATTCAAATCATAACTATTATTTGGTTTATGTCTCAACAAAAAACTTTCAAACATTTGATTAAAAAATTATTTACGCTAGAAAGTAGTTTAAATTTATATTTGATGGTCACTCTTTAAATAAGTGACGCATTTATTTAGCGTAGGTCAGTTCAGCCTGTGTCGAACTTTCCCATACTTTTGTTGGCTTTATGTTCGTGCATATGTTTCATCATTGGATCTAGTACTTGAGCGTCTAAAAAGGTTATTGTGTTGTAACTTTGTTTTGTATAAAGGAATCTAGTGGTTTCAAAATTAACTTTATTATTGATATTGTAGTTTTTTTCATATATCTTCAGCATGTCATAGGAGAAGCTAGAGAGAGAAGAGAGAATCTAGTAAAAGATTGTTCTCTCTATTCTGGGCCCCAAGTGGTATATCGTTTAGATCGATAAAGTAAAGATATAAAATACACAATAATCTCTTAAAAGTTAAAAATACACTGATGCATATATTGATAATATATTTATTTATTAATACATTAGTGTATTTGGAAAAATATTTTTTTTACTGTCACAATTTATTTATCTAGTATTTCTAAATTGAAAATGCACAATAAGTTAGGCATTACATTATTACTTTAAATTTATTATATTAATTAGTTTAATACTTTTAGAAACATATTTGAATTTATTTAGTCTTACATAAACAACTTTACCCTAGTGCGGCGCCATCTAAATAAATATATTTCAATTTATTAGTATCGATACGGAGATAGAGTATTACGGAATCGTTACGATACCATTTGAAATATCGTTATTTGCCTTGTCCAGTTGATTTATGCCAGACGATTAGCGATTGCGATGGATAATGTGCTTATTTAAGAACGGCTCTAGTTTATTAATATAAACATTTCATATTAATTAATTTATTTAAGTATTTATTTTTATCCTTACTAATTTTGTTAGATGGGCAGAGAGCAGAGGCATAATAGTAACCAACCACTGTCTGTTCCGACTGTTTCCAACTTTTAATGTCTAGAACTCAATATGCTATGTCGGACGGAAAACCGAGATGGAAATGTCTTAAAACTAGGGTCTTTCTATAGTCTGCTAAGGGAAAATCCGTAAAGACAACCAAAAAAATTATTTCCAACTTTACTTAAATTTCAATTTGCAATTTGAGGCCAGTCGTGGCGCAGGGGCACAAAGTGTGACTGTAAAACCGACTGATTGTGGGTTCTATCCCTACTCGAGGAGATGAAATATTTACTTAAATTTATATTTCCGTTTCTTCGCTCAGGTGTCGAGGCTAAGCGCGGCGTTAAGTTCTGCCACTCAACACGCAATGCCTCCAGAATTCGGCAGAAAGTGGGCAGCAGTGTCTTAACACTAGGTTCGGCGTTGAGTCCTGCCACTCAACACGCAATGTCTTCAGAATTCGGCAGAAAGTGGGGAACGGAGTGTGCTAATACTAGGTTTTCTGTGCCTGCCCTAATGTGTGCGGGATACAGCGTGAAGCTAATTTATTTATTAGATTTATTTTAAATTTCAGAGACATTGCGTGTTGTGTTGCGAAACGCAAAACAACCATTTGTGCTTAAAATATACATATTCTTAAGTGTATTAAATACCTAGTTATCTATCCTTATATTAACAGTAATAAAATATCCTACACTCTTATTTATGCTCATACTAAAATAATATACAACCCATATTACCGCGAATAATTCAGCACATTCATAAAGTCCATACTAAATTATTAACAGATAGATAGATATAAGTCATACATACAATTTGCACACCGATTTCGGTCTCGGTAAGTCACGGCTTCCTATTAACTATTAACGAGAGCTTGGGAACTAGGCCAAGTTACGTTTATAGTAGTGTTGTCGTAGTACTAGTCGGGTCCGGTTGTAGGCTTATTTGATAATGCCAATACAGGATTTGCTTTGTTATCATCTGTCTATATAATGGTGTAGGGTATTTTATTTAATTGCATCATTGATATTTCTGAACTGTATATGAGTTATATTTTATAGTTATTTAGACAATAGTCAGCGCAGCGGCACGAAGTGTGTCTGTAAAACCGACTGGTTGTGGGTTCGATTCCCACTCGAAGAGATGAAATATTTACTTAAATTTATATTTCTATTTCTTCGCTCTGGTGTCGAGGTTAAGCGCGGCGTTGAGTTCTACCACTCAACACGCAATGCCGCCAGAATTCGGCAGAAAGTGGGGAAAAGAGTGTCTTAACACTATGTTCCCTCGGCCTACCCTGCTGTGGGCGGGATACAGCGTGAAGCTGATTTTTTTTTAGACCCTAGTTCAAAGGTTAGATAACCATTAACCCTAAAAACTATCTTAAAAGGGAATAGAAAATGCGTCGTTTAGTATCTTGCAAGTTTTAAAAAAACATATTGTATCTATGTATAATTCTTAAGAAAGTAACCAACCTTTGTCAGTTACTTTCTTAGTATTTTATATTTTTTATTACATAAAGAACGGTTCGTCGCATTGTTTAATCATGAATCAGCTGATAGTAATACTATAAGGAACAACAAATAGTGAAAGTTTGTTTGGACCGTGTTGGAATGGAATCAATGAAGAAATTTGATTACATTCAGATCAGGTTTAAGAAATACCGTATATTGGTAGATCTTTGTTAGACTATAAAGTAGTGAAATTTGAGATTAATATTTTTTTATTAAATTCTCTTTAAATCAGTAACGTAACGAATATGTATGAAAAGCAATTAATAATTATTACTGATTTTCAAATAAAATCAATCTCCGTAACATATTTTCAATAATGTTTATTAAGATGATATTACAAAGGACATACTTACAATTTATTTTATACATTAACACCCCGCATCCCGCATATCGCTGAGTAGGCAGAGGGAGGGAACCTAGTGTCAAGTTAAGTGTTAACACTCAGTTCCCCCACACAATTTTCGAAGCATTCAGTATTCACTTTTTTCATAATATAAATAAATGTTCTAAATAGAGTGCACTTTAAGTATATTTAGTAACATTAAAGACTGAATCTTGACTATGAAATGGTTTCAACGAGCAATTATTATTGTTCCATTACAAGACGTAGTGCAATCACTATATTTCACTGCGGCGATAAGGCAATCGGTATTTATCAATAACATTGTGATTATTTGCGAGAAACAAGGTTTATGCTTTAAGGGACTTATGGGTTATTAGAGAATCTGTTATATAAATGGTATTTGTGGTTTAAATATTCACTAATATAAGCATTTATTTAGCTGAAAGTTGTAATCTCAGAAAAACAGTCATAATCAAGCAACTTTACCTATACTTTTATACACTTGAATTAATTTTATAATCTGGAAAATTTTAATTTTTCAATGAAACGGACATTTACTTATTGATTTTAAATTATTTCTTAAAACGCATATAGGTTAGTTATAGCGCAGAGGCACAAGCGTGTGACTGTAAACGCGACAGGTTGTGGGTTTGATTCTAAATCCATTGAGTGAAATCTTTATTGTTTTAATTTCCTCATTCTGGTTACGAGACAAAGCACGTCGTTGAGTTCCTTCAGAATTCGGCGGAAAGTCGGGAATAGAGCGAAAACTCCGCCTATCCTGCTATGTAAGCGATACCGCGTAAAAAACACTGTAGTATTCTTTCAATATTTTTTAACAACTTCAATATATGTACTCAACTTCTTAATGTAATTACTATTTCAATAGCTATGAATGTTCAGATTGTCGATAGTAATCAATTCTTGATTAGCGAAAGTCAATAGAAAGGCAGAGGGTCATCGTGATATTGCAAACAGACAGACAGAACTGCCCTACTAACTAGCTGCAACGAAATTGATTGTACAATAGTATACAATGTATTCAGTTTTAACGAATTCATTATTTTTTATGTGTTAATATTTTAAGCAATTTCTAAGTATTGCTTCGTTCTTCAATTGTTTTATAAAAGTGGTATTAGGTCGCATAAGAACAGTCAGAATTTAAAATATCAAAAAACCGGCACCGGACATATAATTGGTGCTTCATGAATTATATTTGTTGTAAAAAGAATAAAATCTCTAGAAATTTCTTGGTAAATCACTGTGCGTGAGCTCATCGTGTGGATGAGGAGCATGGAGATGCCCGGGACTTGCGGCCTAAGAGCAAGAGCATTGAGGGCACCCTTGAAGATGGGCATTAACGCTTGCATACTACGTAACAAGCGATTATAATAATATTAAGATGTTAAAGGTCTTCCATAATAAGTATTAAATTAATTATAACTTCATACTTAAGCTAAAAAGATTTAAAGATCTTATCTTTTTTGCCTTGGTTGATCAAATTATAGATCATACTAGAACGCATGTGGCTGAAGTTGGTTGACTTGGATTGTTACCTACATTGGACGATTCTTTGTTTATTTAAATAAAAAAAGGATCATTTCAATATGACTTTTAAATTTCAAGATTTTGTGGGCCAAGATAATAGTATTTCCAACAATATCACATACGTTTCACATTGACAACCTCTATTTTCCAGTCGGTTAAAAAGGAAGACGAATCCATCTTAACAAATGTCACATAAATGTATGTAGACAAAACAAAATAAGTATTTACAATGTACCACCGCAAGTGTAGAAAGTACCCGCGCACAGGCTAGGAGTTGCGGTTGGAGCCTACATTGCGTCGTAGACAACAGGTTGTGTTCAGACCATCTTTGACTAACAGTTAATCCCTTTCACCGTTTAGATTTACGTTTATCAATATATATGTCTGTTGGTGTCTGTCGAAATTTTTGCTACTTTACTTATTTTTGCTCATTGGTATGTACTAATATTATAGAACTGAAGTGTTTGTTTGAACACACCAATCTCAGGAACTACTGGTTCAAGTTTTTGTCTTATAGATATGATAGTCAATTTATAGAGGGAAGCTCACATAATCTTAATTTGCAAATTCAGAAACCGTCGTTTCAGTCGTAGTACGCCTGAATATGAAATTAATTAGGAGCTGAAGTGTGAACTGATAACATTAATTATTTTACATTCAATAAAGTTGAATCAATTTTATTCTTTAAAGATTAGCAAAAAAACAGTTTTACACTTCTCCGAAATACCAGGGTAGCCAAAGAGGGCCTATTGTCAAAACACTGTTCTAAGCTTATAGCCCGGATTCATGTTGATTGGCGGCGCTCATCGCCGCAGAAACAAAACAAACTCGCTCGAATGGGGAAATCGAAACAATTTACTCGGAGATCGTACTTACAATCATCGCGTGTACAGTTACTTATAGCCTCTAAAAGATTACTCATAATTGAATTTGTATACTTAGCTCCTAAGTATTAACTCTAATTTCTCTCTGACTCAATCTTGTAAATCGAAAGTAATATTATTTATTAGATTAATTCTGCTTTCATTATTCAAATATCAAGTATTTTATACGTTCTGTTAGAGTAATACCTACAGGCGTGATAGGTCAGTTAAGTCGTAAAATAACAACGCAGCAACTCTATCTCGTCTGTGTATTATGAAATAGAAGCCTGTTTTACTTTATTAACTGTGTACTCCTTTTTAAATTCAATTAAAAATAAAAAATATAGTGTAAGAATGTCTGACTTTTAAATGTGTTGTGGGTTCGATTCCCGTCGTGACATAGATGTTCCTGCTTTGACAAGATAAAGAGGGGCGTTGAGTTCGATCACTCTACAATGACTGAGTGTGTTGAATTTGGAAGAAAAGTGGGGAATAAAGTGTTTTGACATTGTATTTTGCGTGCAAAGCATGGTAGGCACCATGCTTTATAAAGCTTAAAACCATAGTTAAAAATCATATTTTATTATAAAACCTTTTCTTCAACATATTTATGGCGGGTGGCTAGTCGTAACTTTTTACATTTAATACACTATTATTATATTCGATTTCATAAATTAAATACAAGCAATAAACAACAGTTTCCATCCTTTGCTATTATCAGCAATAACTATTAATTCTGCTTACCATTACAAGTTTTCCATCTGATAAGAACTTGTTGATTTATAAACTGTAATTGAATACGTTCGTCTCAATGATAATTATTTGATAGGGAAATGTAATTTGGTTGATTTGCTTGTGGATTTTCACAGGCGCTTTTAAAAAGTTACTGAGTAAAAAAATCAGCTTAACACTGTATCCCGCACACAGCAGGGTAGGCAGAGGGAACCTAGTGTTAAGACACTCCGTTCCCCACTTTCTGCCGAATTCCGGAGGCATTGCGTGTTGAGTGGCAGAACTCAACGCGGCGCTTTGCCTCGAGACCAGAACGAAGAAATGGAAATATAAATTTAAGTAAATATTTCATCTCCTCGAGTGGGGATCGAACCCACAACCAGTCGATGTTACAGTCAAACTTCGTGCCGCTGCGCCACGACTGGCCTCAAGTTACTAAGTAAGATTCATTAAATACGTTTGTTTTGTGTGAAAAAAAGTAAATATTTTTTTATTAGTGATATCTTTTGTTGTTTCTAAAAGGATGTCATACAAAATTATAATTTATATAATGTAATTTTATTTGTTATTCCATCGCTTTATATAAGTTTTTATGTAGTCTTATTTATTAGTGATTTTAGTTTCTTTATTTATAATTTATAAATATATTTTTTGTTTCAGGTAAAAGAAAAGAGTAATAGAGAAGATTTGAAAACTGACATACAACATAGAAAAGAAAATTTTTATAGGGTAAGTTATATTATTATTACTTTATTGATTTGGAATAAATGTTTTTTAGTTCCTTAAAAAATGTTTTTTTTTATTTTTAAGCTTTATCATGCTTATAGCAGAGTAGGCAGAGAGAACCTAATGTTAAGACAATGCGTTCTCCACTTTTTATAAATTTTAGAATTATTCCGTGTAGAGTTTCTGAATTCAACCGCGACGCTTTGTTATGACCAGAGAGTTCTCTCTCTGGATCGTAATAAGATATTTAATAGTTAAGAATCGAACCAACAACTATCGCATTTACAATTAAACTGTGCCGCTGAGCCACTGTGGCCTCTTATATTTTAAATATAAATTTATTTATTTGTAATTTATAATTTAACAAATTTGTACTTTTCAGGAGGCCCCGTCGGACGAAGACTCGGCGGTGTCTTCAGCGCCCGCCTCACTCTCCCCTCAACCGCTCAACGAAATGTGGGTAAGTAATGGTTATCATTGGGCAAAATAATAAAACAAGAATATTTATTATGCAAGGAATATTAAATAACAAAAAAAAATCTTTACTCTGACCCGTGTCTCTTGAAACCGTCCAAATGGTTTATTCATCACAATAAATAAATTGTAACAAGGGCGAAATGACATTTAAAAACCTTAAAATATTAAGTTATATTTGTTGTCTGCTTTAGTTGCAACTTATGTCAATAAGAAATAAAAGAAATCTAAAGAAGGCGGCAAATTTCGTAGGTGGGTGGACAATTTTTTTTGCAATTCTTACGAATGAGGTTTTGAGGGTATTACAAGTAGCTAAAGTTTTATATTTGCTTTTTAGATATTTTTTAACTGTACTACATGTTTCTAATTGATAAATAATTGAACACGAGTAGAACAACATATTATGTTTAGAAATACATGAAGCATCAATTAGAGAGAAACGCAAATTGCAAAAGACGCGCTACATTCACAAAATAATTATGTAAACTATTATGTATTTACATGTGAATATTTACTAATATTTTCCTTTCGTTACAGTTTATTATGTTATTATATATATCGCTTATAACACTTACGTCGACCTATCTTAAGTGGAAATATATGAATATAGAGATAATTAAAATTAAGTAGTTAAATCCAATATACAACTTAAACCTAATATATATATATATGAGGCCAGTTGTAGCGCAGGGGCACAAAGTGTGACTGTAAATCGACTGGTTGTGGGTTCGATCCCCACTCGAGGAGATGAAATATTTACTTAAATTTATATTTCCATTTCTTCGCTCTGGTCTCGAGGCAAAGCGCGGCGTTGAGATTTGCCACTCAACACGCAATTCCTCCAGAATTCGGCAGAAAGTGGGGTCTTAACACAAGGTTCCCTCTGCCTACCTTGCTGTATGCGGAGTACAGCGTGAAGCTAATTTAATTTAATTTAATTTTTATATATAAATATGGATTAATGGTTCGTTGTTTGCTTAGAAGAATTTTATCGTATCGTATCGTTGCGCTGGTCTGGATAGATCGTTGAAAACCATTATTAAGCAAGAAGTCTATATTACAAGTGAACGGATAATTGAGAACATAATGTCACACGTCTTTCCTCGTCGATATTTAATTTTATAATAATATAGTATTCTATGTCTAGAAAGGCTTTCATTTACATAACACACTGAAGCTGGGAAATTAAATAACCGTTAAAAATTATCACGTTTTAAATATTTGTAGAATGTTAACGGGTTACTTAACCTATTATTAATATATTGTTCATTCCTTTTTGAGGTCAGTTCTTTGATACTTTGATAGTTGTCGGTTCAAATTCGAATATAAACAACTACTGTAGTATCACAATCATAAACTAAAAGCAATTAATTAAGGGAGGTAAAAAAAACTGAAACATCCCTTACTCATAAGAAACGCTTAAAGAAACTCTTTCTTACAAGTTAAGACCGACCGAGTCCTTCCTTTATAATTAGTATTGTAGTATCTATTATTTATTTTCCGATTTGTGTCTGGATGAAATCGCTATTTCTATAATTTTACGAAGTCTTTTCTATAATGTATTTTCTTGTATGTCTTCTTGGGTGTACAATAAACTGTTTTTATTATTATAATTGTTCTGGTACTGTAATTTAAAATCAGTGATACTGTACTTTTTTACTGTTTTTCTCTCTTATTTATTTAACGTAATTTTGTAGTATTTTACTAAACAATTTTTATTTATATTTTTATAAATAATTCTTATTCTTTAAAACGGAAGGAAGTGAAGAACGGAGTGTCTTGACACTAAGAGTGAGTAGTTACTCAGAGTGATAATTAACAACCACCAAGTTAGATATGAAATACTATCAATTGCGCTATAATAGATACCATTAGATATGTGAAATTGCGTAAAAAAATCTAAATAAAGTGTTTATTTGCACATTTAATTTGTAAAGAAGTAAGGAATTCGGAACTGTGGCCTCGATGCATTGTAAGAGCATCGTAATGACAAACGTCAGAGTAAATACCAATATTGCGATACTAATGTCATGCACTAAAATGCTAACATTTTTTCTTTCACCGCGCTCTACTCTCTCTGTCTTTTATTATATGTTGAATTTTATTGCACTAGTAAGGTTCCCTATTAATAGGGAAACGAAAATATTTGAAAGGAATTTAGTGTTAAGACACTTTCCGTCCAATTTTCGAGGCACTGTGTAAATGGAGGCACTCATCGTTGTGTTTTGACTATTCCAGCCAGGAAAAAACAATTATTTAAATATTATCATTCTTTGAGATCGACTACAATACTACAGAGGTTACAGTCACATGGTGTACCTCTGCGGCTGTCTTAAATCGAACCTACAACTATGAAGCATATACAAACACTCAATTGCGCCACGATTATTTTCTAACAGTTAATAATGGGTATTTCTTATAGCCAGTCATTTTAATAGTTAATCATTTAGTACAGAAGTAGGTATAAGTAAGGAATTCGGAGCCGTGGCCTTGGTGCATCATGAGAGCATCGCGTACGTAAGTCAGTCGTCAGCGTAAATATCATTATTGCGATACTAACATGTCACCCACTAAACTGTTGGCGCTTGCTTCTTGCGTCACTCCATTGTTTTGTAGGGTAACAATGATACATGCTCACTTGTTATTATTTTATATGGACAGTTGCTCTATTTAGTTATAGGTGTGCTGTTGCTATTTTTTACAAAATAATATGATAGATTAGATAGATGATTTAGGTGTTTTTTTTAAGAATGATGTTGAGATACGTTGTTTTTCAAATATGTTATTTTTTTATTTATAATTTTGTAATAACATCATTTTTTACTTAACGATATCGTAACTAAGATGGGGAATCTTATGATGAATAGTACTCCAAGTTAGATTGAATCCATAGCCGTCGTGATAGAGATGCACTGCACCACGATGGAACCAAAAATCCCATATTATAGCCAATTATTATTTTAAGTATAACTAAGTATAAGCAATTAGAAAGGTGAACCTTGACAATCCACTAAAATCCAAACTAATGGCAACAGTCGTGCGGGCAATGCCGCACCGCGGCGGAGCGGGCGGCGTCAGCGGCGCGCGAGTGCACGCGGCTGTCGGACGCGTTGCGGGACGCGCGCGACCAACTCGAGCTCATGGAGTTCAGGCTGCTCGAGCTGGAGGACGCCAGCCCGGACAAGGTGAGAGTTCTGGCTTCATATCCTACATACAAACTAAATTATATGAAATCATTATGTATATAGTACGGTCGTCGTGGCTGCCCTGAAGTAACTGTAGATGGCTGCGCAGATTTGTTTTTAGGGATTTTTCTTACCTTTGATTATTATCTTTCCGAGTATAAATTAATTAAAATAAATTATATATACACAGTACGATAGTCTTTTTGAAGTTAGCTGTAACAAGTTAGGGCAGTTTTATTTGAGGATTATTTACTTTTTATTATTTTCTTCACAAATGTACAATGCGCAAAAGTTCAGAAAGTCTTATTTTAGCAGCCACGACACATCGGCCGTACTGTTATTATTTAAAAAAGGTAAATCTCTAAATTTTCGAGTCGAACTCTAATACAAGTGATGTGTATATGATTGTACTCGAGTTTAGTGTTAGTGATTGTTATTGTGTTCCAATATTCATGATAGCTGTGATTAAGTTCAACGATATGTGCTTTGTTTAAAGTTAAAGGATCATTTTTGATGACAATGGTAAGTTATAATACAAAATCAACGATTATAAAATGAAAAACTTCTGAAATTTGTCGTCTATCTTCCTTCTTGTTTTAAATAACAGTTTCTTGTAAATTAACCTCCAATTTGAAGGCTTTATTCAACGAAGCGATAAGTTGTTGCCAGAAGTGATTTAAACTATTATTTATCAATTACACTGGCGCTAACATAACTGGCTTAGAGACGACGAAATATATAATTTGTCAGCTATATAGCTAATTAGTATCAGAAATATTAAAAACTTGCCGAACAAGAAATATACGGTAATTTAGTTCGATACACTTTATAATTGTATGTAATTATAAAATATTACGTAGACGCTGGGTTAGGTATGAGCCACAGGTGCTCTGTAATAGCAATACGATACAAACTAAACGTATAAAGCATTCGTCATGCGAACTTCCTGTAATACGTGCATATCTTATTTCTGACTCCTTAAACCTTTTATGGGCGTGAATGGCCTATTAAATTTGTTTATATATATGGTGTATATAGAATAATGATAAAAATAATATTTAGTAAAAATGAATCGAGTTATCCTTTAAATAATGAATAAAAAAACATATGAGAAGCAGAAAATTATATGTCTATCACTCTCAATATTGCATAGTCACTCATATAAGCAAAGATATAAGCTAGTGTCCAGTGGAAAATTCAAGATATTGGGTGTTAAGTGGCGGAACTTAACACTGCACTTAACATTCATTGCTAGTATCTGATAAAATCGTATTTTTTTTTGTTTGAAATAATAATGTATTCTATCGAGTCTGATATAAATCTAAAACCACCGTACTCCTCCATACATATCCCGACTTTGCTACGATGGCGTTTGGCAATACATTTTATGTTTATACTTTAAACTTTTGCTTACGATATTACTATAGTTAATATCTTTAATTATTCCTACAACTTGTCTACGTGTTAAATAATGTATGAAATAATAATTGTATGCCAGTACTTAGCCTCAATACAACGATTTACTATTAATATTAAGCCTTCTAGTGATGTAAACAAACATGTGACACGCCTATTGATATAGTAGCTGTAGTATGATATATTGATATTTCAAATAATGCCAACTTTACAAAATGGCAATCATGTGCAAATTTGTTAGTAATATACTCTTTAATGGATTTTTTGTGTTGGACATATTGGAAAATTAATATTGATATAACATGAATTTGTTCTTATTTGTTCTTAGTAGAAGGTAAATGAAGTATTCTTTTTTTTAAATCAAAATAATGTTTAAATATATTCAAATTATTCCAAAATTTTAATTAAAAACTTATGTCTATAAATAAAATCGATAATATTAAAATAAACAAATTAACAATAGATATAACACTGCTGCTAGGTATATTTTAAGTATTTTTTTAGGAATAAATCAGGAGCAAGGCTATATTGTACAAAAGAATGTCGTATATATAAATACATAAGTGACTATAGTTCGTTTGTTTACTTATCTAGCAGAGGTCACGTTTGAGAATCTTAGCATATTTAATAGAAACGAAAGGATATTTTTACAAGGTCGCAGGAAAATCTTGTTAACTAGCTGGTCTATTAAATTTATTATCTTTGTTTTTCTTACTTTGTACTTCTGTATGTATGTATAAAAAACCATATAAAATGTTAACATATCTTTTTATAATTTCATATTAACACGAATGGTTTAACTAAATTTATAAAAGCCTCTTATACATTTCCTTACAAATGACGTCATAAAACAGTACGGATTTGGACGCTACCATTTCCTCTTTCCTTTCCGTTTGTACGCAATTAAAGTCTATTTATGTACTGAGTGTACCGTAATGCGTATCTAATACTCAGAACCTTAGTACTTGTTCCATATGTAGGTATATCTATGAATGAATGTTGTCTTATGAAAGATTTTTATGCGTAATGCCCAGATTACATACAGATTTACATTCAATCCTTCCGTAATTGTTAATCAAATCTTATGTAAGAAGTTACTCTAATATTTGTATTACGTTTTTTTTAATACTGTAATACACAGTAAAAGATATATTATATTTTATCTAAATAAACTTAGTATTTGTTAGCTCAACAATAAACAAGCGTTTCTATAATAATAAGTATAGATGAAAAGAGAGCAGAGTAACTACTTTATTCTTTCTGTATAAGAGATTTTGAGTAGAAATTTACCTTTTTTAAAGTCTTGATAATATGGCAAGAAGATTATGCATTCCTATGGCTGTCGCGTTACAAATACCTAGTGATGTGTAGGTAATCGAGTGGTGGTTAATTGTGGAATCGTGGATGCCTTAATAGTGTTTTCAATAACGTATTTTGATGAGCTATTCATAAAGCAATTATGATTTTACAGGTCACTATAAACATAGAGTTTACTTAAAATATCATTTTTAAATAAATCGTTTATATTTTTAACATTTTAAAAAGTTATTATATTAAGTACTAGCGGCTCGCCCACGGCTTCGCCCGCTTAAAATACATGATTACTGATTTAATAAGCACAATCGATTGACAACTATAATGAGTTCTAATATGATTTTTTTTACGACATTATCGTCAAAGAATTTTTGATTGTTTTAAATAAAAAAATACGACCATTGTTGATATTTGATATTTATAAAATATACATAAAGCTAATTATGTATTACACGTATATATTTTTGTAACTTTTTGTTCTTT